>PVHX01016247.1:0-43867 GCA_004024805.1 Geosciurus inauris
TGTATGAGGCACTGGGTTTGATTCTCAGCACCACATATACATAAATGAATACAATAAAGGTCCCTCAACAACTTTTAAAAAATTTAAAAAAAAAAAAGATATAAAGAACCCCACCTCCGCATGTCAACTATTTCAAAATTAAATGGTATACTTATAAATATCTCAGAGGTCAAGGAATAAAGCACAAGAAAAGTAAATAAAAGTGCTTTGAACTAAGTGGTAATAAAGCTTAAAATATCAAGATCTCTGGGATGAAACAGTACTCAGATGAACATTTATAACTTAAAGTACTTGTATCAGAAAGAAACTAGAATAACAATCAAATTATTTAAAAATTGTGTTATAGGAAGGAAAAATAAGAGTAGGAGCAGAAATATATGAAATAGAAAAGAAATAATACAGCTAAAATTTGATAAAAATCAAACAAGTCTAATCAAGAGAAAAGCAAGAACACAAAAATTAATATCAATGGAAAGGGAGCTATCAAAATAACCATACAGTTGCTAAAAAATACATTAAGGTAGCATTAAAATTGTATGCCAACATATGTGATAGCTTCCATAACATGATCTATATTAGAGAAGGATCCATGTGCTGCTGAGAAGAAAGTATATTTAGTCATTGATGGATGAAATATTCTATATATGTGTGTTAAGTCTAAATTATCAATTGTATGTTTTACTTCTATAGCTTCTTTATGTAGATTTTGTTTGGAGGATCTATCCAGAGGCATGTTAAATTTACCCAGTATTATTGTATTGTGGTCTATTTGATTCTTGAAATTGAGAAGGGTTTGTTTGATGTATATAGATGCTCCATTGTTTGAAGCACAAATATTTATAACTGTTATGTCTTGTGATGTATAATTCCCTTAAGCCACATGGAATGGCCTTCTTAGTCCCTTCTGATTAACTTTGGCTTAAAGCCCACTTTATCTTATATGAGATAGAAACCCCTGCTTATTTATGTGATCCATGTGAGTGATATCTTTTGTCCCATCCCTTTACCTGTGATGTCTTTGCCTATGAAGTGAGTCTCTTAGAGACAGCATATTGTTGGGTCTTGTTTTTTAATCCAATCTTCCAGTCTATGTCTTTTGATCAATGAGTTTAGGCCATTAATGTTCAAGGTTATTATTGAGATATGATTTGTATTCCTGATGATTTGGGTTTATTTCTAGTTTTTAATTAGTTTCTCCTTTGATTGACTATTCCTTTAGTGTATTTCCCCCCTTTTCTGCTTTTCACTTTTTTTTATTTCATCTTCATAGAATATTTTGTTGAGAATGTTCTGTAGTGCAGGCTTTCTAGTTGCAAATTCTTTTAACTTTATTTCATCATGGAAGATTTTTATTTTGTCTTCAAATCTGAAGCTTAATTTTGCTGGATATAAGATTCTTGGTTGGCATCCATTTTCTTTCAGAGTTTGGTATATGTTATTCCAGGACCTCCTAGCTTTAAGGGTGTGGATTGAGAAATCAACTGAGATCCAAATTGATTTCTCCGTGTAAATAATCTGATATTTTTCTGTGCAGTCTTTAAAATTCTATTCTTATTCTGTATGTTAGGCATTTTCATTATAGTGTGACTTGGTGTGGGTCTGCTGTGATTTTGTACATTTGGGGTTCTGTAAGCCTCTTGTATTTGATTTTCCATTTCATCCTTTAGGCTTGGGAAATTTTCTTATTTCATTCGAAAGATTGTGCATTCTTTTGGTTTGTATCTCTGTGCCTTCTTCTATCCAGATAAATCTTAAATTTGGTCTTTTCATGTTATCCCATAGTTCTTGGAAGTTCTGTTCATGGTTTCTTAACATCTTTTCTTCTCTCCGTGGTCAACTCTGTTTCCAAGATTATATATTTTGTCCTCATTGCCTGATGTTCTATCTTCCAAGTGGTCTAATCTGTTGTTGATGCTTTCTATTGAATTTTTAATTTGGTTTATTGTTTCCTTCAAGGATTTCTGTTTGTTTGTTTGTTTGTTTGTTTGGTTTTTGTCAATATCTCTGCCTCTTTGTTGATCTTTCCCTTCCTGTATTTTCTCTCTGACTTCAGTCCTTATATAATCCTTTACTTCACAGATCAGTTTAACTGTATACATTCTAAACTCCTTCTCTGACATTTCTTCCATTGTGGTGTCAATGAATTCTGTTATTGGAGTATCTTGGCTTGTTTAGGATGATTTGTTTCCTTTCTTTTTCATGTTGTTTGTGTTTCTACCCATCTAACAGTATGGATCTGAGGCAGTAGAGTTTCTACTCTATGGACTTAGAGTGTCCCTGAAAGTTTCCAGTACCTTACTGTTTAGGGGGAGACAAATAATAATAATAAGCAATGCAAACAACATACAGCATTAAACCAAATAGTTCCTACCATGATGTCTACAATGTTAATTATCACAATAAACAGAAATGATATGATCAGTTACTGCCTACAATAAAAACAACAAGTTTGCAAAAGGGTTTATAATTTCAAATGGTGGACAGGGGGAAAAAAAGAAGTCCTATAGGGTGTGATGATTATGAGGAAGGAGAAGAGAAGAAGTAAAAATTAAAGGAAGAGTGAAAGAAAGAACAATAGAGATTGGCTGTTAGCAGAAGAAAAGAGAATCAAGGGAAACAAGTAGGAGAAAATACATATACATAAAGTAAACATTTTTAAAAAATTAAAAATAAAAGAATATAAAACAATACTAAACTATATTAATCAAAAACCCTAATTCACAAAAAACTAATCCATGAAAAATACCTGGCTTCAATAATGCTAGAAATGAGAAAAAACAAATACAAATATGTATAAATGTCCACGTACCATTAAGGTTGTAATTAAACAGAGAAAAAAAAGTTCTTGATGAAAAGTTGACGAATTCTTTCCATTAGAGTTCAAAAGATTTTCAGTTTGTCACCTCAGCAGTTTTAGGTGGGATCATCTGGGGCATGATGCTCTACCCTCTGGATTGCTGGAGTAAGAGAGGTAATCCCATAGGCAGAATTCCTGAAGGTGAATTTTAGGCTTAGGTGGGCTCCAGGCTCTTCCCTGAATGCCAGTTTCTCTGGAGATTTTAAATCAGTGCACCTTTAGCACCCAGTACTTGCACCCAGTCCATGTTGGAAGACTGAACCCCAGGGATCTCCCCTCAGTTTCACTCATGAGGTGGGAATGCCAATTCTTAGTCCCCTATGTCACCTTCAGACCCCACATTTCCTGGTCTTGAGTTCAGTCCTTCTAACAATGTCTCCCACCTGCACCCTTCTGAATTCCTGGCCAGATGCATCTCTCTCAGCCGGTCCTGCAAGCAGTCAGATTAGAGGGGAAGTGGTAGAGCCAGGTGGGTTTCCACAACCAGTTGTCCCCTGTGTAAACCTCTGTCCATGTCTGATTTTCTCTTAGTCACTTGAGCACACTCTATGTCATGCAATCTGTGTTTGCTGGGCCTATAGTTCAGGCCAAACTTGGATTTCCCAGGAATCAACCTTCTCAGCTGCCAGTTCCCACACAGTGGCTGCAAAATTGTTTCTTCCTTTGTCCTGAGAATGCCACCTGCATAGATGGCAGCTTCTTTCCCTACACAGGGATATTGTGCAGCATATCTTTCAAGTTTAGCAGTCAATGTCCTTGATCTCTAAACACTCTATACCAAGAAATGCCTCAGGCCTCCCTAAAAATGCAGGTTCCTTTAATTCCCTCACCCCTTCATTATGCTCATGGAGGGACCATTTGGCTGGTGCTTCTGGCCTGGCTGCAGCAGTGGCTATGCCACTGGGAATTTCTTCCTTATTTTATTATATCCAGCCTCCTGTATCCCTGATCTGCTTTCAATGTCAAGTTTTAAATTCCAGTAAAGTCCCCCACTTTTTTTGTTCACCCACCTTGCTGAAAAGCTGCCTGTCTGCTTTCCTGGTTTCAGTCGATGGAGCAGCCAGGAAAGCAACCTCCTCTATTCTTTCATCTTGAAAACCTTCTGCTAAAGTTATCTAATATTTTGCCCCAAATATTTCCCATCCCAAGTAATCATGAATGCACAAATGCAAGTAGGCAGAGCCCTTTGGTTTTCTGGAATTGGCTCACTGCCATTTCCATGTCTTCTCTTAGACCCTTCCTGGCACTTCCTGATACTTCTCTTCTGTCTGCAGAAATACTTCTTACTACTCAAGGGTATTATTTCTCACCTTCATCAGTCTTATTTTACTATTCTAGCCCACATTTTCTTCTGCCATTGCTGAATTTTCCAATAAATATTACTACATGAATTTATAAATTATTAAAATAGCCTTTCATTATGTCAGATCGTTGAGTCTTATTACTATATGTATACTGTAAGCTACTTCAATGAAAAAAAAATATTTACTTCTCCCAAAACACCTAGAATAGTTCATCATTAAAATTCAGATTTGAACTGAATTGAGATTGAATTAATGAATTGTGTTTATCACTAAATAATCTTGAATGAGTGTGGAGTTGATTTGGTTTACGTTCAGTATAATTTTGCTACCTTCCTCTTCTGTGATTTCTGTACCTATCTTTTTTTCAGGATACAGTGGTAGCTCTCCAAGCCCTCTCCAAATATGGAGCAGCAACTTTCACAAAAAGTAAGAAGGCAGCTTTGGTCACTATCAAATCTTCTAAGACATTCTCTGAAGAATTCCACATAGATGATGCCAATCGCCTGCTGCTGCAGGAGGTCAGGCTGCCTGAGATTCCAGGGGATTACAGCACCACAGTGTCGGGGTCAGGATGTGTGTACCTCCAGGTGAGACTGCCATGGTGTAGGGGATGCTGCAAATGGGAAATTCTTAAGGGTTAATTCTAAATGTCAAAATAAGAAATGTGTGCTAACAGAAGGAATGAATTGTTTGACAAGTAATTGTTAAATTCTTTGTGTGCAAAGATGAAGTGTTTTCCCTATGTTTTTTTTTTTAGACATCACTAAGATATAACATCTTTCCCAAGAAAGAAGGGAAAGTTCCCTTCACTCTGCAGGTTGATTCTTATCCCAAAAATTGTGATGGAGTAGATGCTCACAGGAAATTCCTGATTCATATCAACATTAGGTAAATCCTAAATCACAACTAGACCTTTTGTAGAATATGAATTTTTTTTTTCTGTGGGGGAACTCCATTGTCCAAACTCATTATGTAATGGATATGAAAGACTTGTAGTAGTTATTTACAAGAAAATTGTCTTCACACTTACTGAAAAGCCTTAACCTTGATAACATGATGTTGCCATAACTGAAAAGTGAAGTTGAAAATGGTGGGTTTTCCAAAGAACAATAACACAGATACAGTAGATAGAGAAGTGGCACAAATAAACAAGGTGAGATTTCTTTCTTCAATCAATTCCAAGGGATTTTGTTTGAAGGGCTTATTCCTCTGCCTTTCTTCATAGTTATACTGGTGAAAGACCCAGCTCCAACATGGTTATTGTGGATGTGAAGATGATATCGGGCTTTATACCTGTGAAACCATCAGTAAAAAAGGTAAATCCAAACTGTCTTACAGACAGAAATCCCATGATAAATTCTGATATTTACATTGTCAATTTGATTTTACTGATGCCTTTGATCTTGCCCTCTCTAGAGTGTATTCCCATATTTTTAGTGGTGGGTATGAAGATTATATGGTGTCAATATAAAGCAAAAGTCATAAACATGATGAATAATGTTCTAGCAGGCTTAGACATCTAGGTGTGTGCAGGGATACGACGTTACCTTCCAACTATACAAAAAGAAAAAAAGGGGTATATAAGTGCATATATTTATGTAAATATCACATATATATCTGAATATACATTTATATCATATATGTATATCACATATTTGGATATATAGGGGGAAATGGGATTGGTAAATATTATCATTATTGTTATTCCTGAAGAAATAAAAATTAGTAATTTGAATGCTCCAGAGAAGCCATTTTGATGAACTACTCTCAGTATAGAATTTCTTACTCCACATTTCTGGCTTATCCTCTTTGTCCATAGCTCCAAGAACAGCCAGAGATTCAGAGGACCGAAGTGAGCACCAATCATGTCCTAATATACTTTAAGAAGGTAAGACTTCACAAGACTCGTCTAGGTCTATAAAACTAATAGAAGTTTTAATAAGCCTATCCAGACTCCAAATAATGCTTTTCACATACACAGATGAGGAAGGACAAAATAGCCACAAAAGGAAATGAGACTGGTCAATGAGGTTCACTTTGCTCCATTTGACTGCCCGTAGAAATTTTGTTTTTCATTTTTGTCATTGGGTATGTTAAGCAAGTTACAAAATTCCCCATGCTCTCCTATATTTTGATAGGGATGTATAGTATAGTTACAGGATTTGATAATATTTTAAGAAGAGGAGATAGTAACCAGTAACTAAGCTAATCTTTGATCCCAATTCATTTCTCCTATCTCTCCAGCTAACCAATCAAGTCCTGAGTTTTTCCTTCTTGGTGGAACAAGACATCCAAGTAGAGAATTTAAAACCAGCTGTAGTAAAAGCCTATGATTATTACGAGACAGGTGAGTGAGATTTATATATGCTGAGCTTTGATACAAAAAACTGACTAACAAGGTAAACAGTTGCATTAACTAAAATGAAACTCCACGATCTTTTACTGGAAGAAAAGGCAAGTTTATAAAAAATCATGTCCCTGTATATTAACTTCACATTTGCTCCATAAGCAAGTCTTTTAGTCATTCTTATACATTGATTATAAAGTGTAGATGATCAGTTCTCTCTAAACTTCCCTCTCAAGTTATTGTTCTGGGACTGAGTTATTCTAGAAAGAAAAAAGTAGCAATAACTTAAAAACCACATCTCCATATTGATGTATAATGTTAGATCTAAAATTCGATGTTTTTTAGTTTGCTTTGGACAGTCTCACACAATTTAGGGAATTTTGTAATATATCAAGAAATTCTTCCATTTCCTCATTACTTCAAAGTCAAATTTACCAGCATCAGAGCATGCCGCCTGTGTTAAGACTTACCTCCTTTTTAGTTTAAGAAAGGTTCATAGAGGAAGGCATGATTCCACTGGGGAAGATGCATCTGTGGGAATTGACTGTCCATGATGCTATAGTGGCACACCGGCACACCATCCAGGTCACCAGCCCTCAGCTCTGTGTCCAAGAACTTAGTTCTCTTAGTGTCTTCCTCCAATCCCAAACAGCTTAGTACAGAATTGTTTTCATTGGTTCTATAGCTATACTTTATAGTTACTACTTACTTAGTTTATGGGTTTGTTTACAATTAGTTGCTTATTGTCGGGTCATTTTTGTGTTTCAGATGAATTCACTATTGAAGAATACAGTGCCCCTTGCAGTGCTGGTACAGTATAAATAGTAAAACCCAATGCCAATTTAAAGAAAATGAACAGGTGCCTCAGTTCTCCACATAAGGCTGCTGCTTAAGAGGAGTGTGTCATTTCCATACTATAAAATTCTGTGTATCATTATGAATTGAACTAAATCATACATATTATAGAATTTCTCAATAGAAAAGTTTAAGTCAAATATAATTACCAGTTTCTGTAGTGACTTGCTTTTAGATAAACTCAAGAAGTTACCACATATAAAAACTAAATTATCTACTATCTAGTTTACATTCTCTAGAGAGTTATCACCCACACCTCTCTAGGATATTTCTAAATATATATAATTAAGGCTAGGAAATGTGTCTCTGTGATTATCCTTACAGCATGAGAGATGTGATCTATAAGACCTTCTCTTAGGCTGATTGACAGGGTCCAACTTTGACAATGTAGAATTTTCTGTGTCATCTTTAGTTCTCCATTTTAAAATACATAAAAACTGAAGACAGACCTATCATTAAAAATGATTGAGTTATTAAATTTCTATATTTATAATCGAATATAAAAAATGTTCTTTTAATAAGTCAAAGATTTCCCTTAATATTTTTACATATTCTACTTTTTAGAATCTGAACAAGGAAATGCTTGAAAATGGAAACATGGATCTAATCAGATGAATATCTCCAGAAATGAAGAACAAAGACTTATTAAGAGAGAAGACAGTGAGAGAAAAAGAGAAAGGAATCGGAAACACGTAAAATTTGTATGTCACATAAATTTATGACAACTCTCTTCTGTCCTTGCATTCCTCTGATTATTCCACATCATAATTTCAATATTCAAGCTGAAATAGAGTCTATTGTCCTGTGCCTTGATCTGCAAAGATGGTGCTATAGTTTGGATGTTTGCCCACTAAATTTCATATGTTGGAAAACTATTCCCCAAAATTCTGGTGCACAAAAAGTCCAGGACGGGACAAATCCTGCCCCCACATCTCCCCCAGCAACCTCTCCCCAGCATTCATGGTTTAGAACAACCAAGACATCCCTTTTCATCTCAGGATGGAAGGTACTCATGCAGGCATGAAACAAAATGTTCTACCTAGTCAAGGTACTCACCTGTGTATCTGATGAGCCCAGGCTGGCCCTCTAAAGAAGTAGGAGTATGGCAGGTAGGTGGTATACACATGTTTTCTCATGGAGGCCTGGGACAAAGCCAGAAAGGGAAAAGGGGAAAGAACCAGCTGGTTGTCAGAATGCTGAGGGTGGATATCCCTCCCCACCAGGGCTCAGAACAGGGAACCCAAGAAGCCAGGACCAGTTCCTTCCTCCTCCTCTAGGCTTAAGAATTGCCAAGGGTGTTTCGGACCATAGGTGAAGAGAGTGTTGGTCTCCCAGATGAACTCTGAGGCTCCTTGATAGATGTTGACCCAGTCCTGGGTCAGCTTTGGACTGGCTCTCTGGGCCCATGACCAGGTCTGGAACAAACACAAGGAAAAGGGAAATTCTCAGACAATAGAACTCATTCCTCACTCTGGGGAAAGCAGCCTTGTCCTTTGCAGGCCCAACTTTCCTCCTCCTCTAGGAAGCTCTCTTGCCATCCACATGAAGAGACAAGCAACATCTATGCCCAGAATATTCTATATTCCTCCCATGTACCAACCTGGCATCAGCAGAGGACCTGAATCTCTACAGGCCCATTAGTCATTCCCTAGCCCTGGGCCCCATGCTCACTGAACCAAGGTACAGATGTGACTGGTGCTGAGGACAAAACTGATTCCTGACAGCATGATGTCCAGGGCCTTCCAGCAGCTACAGTGAATGGGCACCTCCACCACAAACCTCACTTAAATATACAAAACAGGAGATGCAGCCAGGAGCCCTTTGTGGGGGCACATGAGACCCTTACCACCAAAAGGAATCTGTTTCCTTAGTGGGACCAGGACCCTCCACCAAACACACCACATGCACCACATTCACCATCTGCTCCAGGAAGAGCCAACCCAGAGAACCAGAACCCCCACCTCCCTGAGTCTGAGTAACCCCTGGCAGATGCCATGGTTTTGTGGAGAATGGGCCAGTGCCTACATCTCGTGTGGCATAGCCCAAGGGTCAATCGCACACCTTGCCCTCCTCAGCTTTGTTCACAGCTGCCTGGGCTCTTGATAGTCACATCTACTGTATTGGGGAAGATTTGAACTTCTTCAAGAGACAAGTGCTCAGTTTGAGCTACAAATTTTGTTTTTGGATAACAGTCTTGAAAACTGGGTTTCCTATTGAAAAGTATTTGTCTGCATATCAAGCTGGATACTCAGCTGAGAGGAGTGCCCTGCCCCCACAGGGTATAGAGAGGTCCTGGAACACCAAGAGGAGAGATCTTCAGAAAAAGCATTGTCAGCTTGGCCCAGGCCCTGGGGAGGAATTCAGAGGGAGGGAAACCAGAGACCACCCATGGAAGCATTTCTTCTCCCAGGGATCCCAGTAGGGTGGAGGGTCTGTTTACACAGATGACGTGATGTGACCCTCCAGGTAGTTCTCATCTCCCTATGATCTGTGGGTGCCCAACAGGCCCACAAAGGGGGAAATACATGGTCCATTCATTGGCCATGCTGCCAAAAAGCTACTCAGGGAACCAGGAGAGATTAGGCACTCCACAGTGGCCACCAGAGAAGGAGCCAGGGGCTCTGTCAGGGCCACCAGGATTGCCAAAACCCAGAGACCCTTACCCACAGCCACAAGACACAAATACCTTTGGGGAAGAAGGAGTTGAGAAGAGAGGATGATATGTGGTAGGTGTAGACAGTCCGACCAATTATACCTTGTCTGACCGGTTCCCTCAGTGGCAGAGCAGAAGAGACAGATGAGGCAGGAGACTTTACAGTTTTTCCATCAACAATGGAAATGGATAGGCTTGGGATGTAGCTTAATGGTTGCGTGCTTGCTCAACATGTGCAAGGCCCTGGGTTTAATCTCCAGTAAACCCCCCTACACACACACACACACACACACTCACACACACACACACAATGGACCTTGACACATGCAAACTCCCTGATTTGCAGGGAGTTTGGGTGAGGCTTTACACAGAAAGTGAAACTTCAGAGCTCCACCTGAACTGGATTTGGGTAGGTCTTGGTCTTTATGTTTGCATAATGACAAGTGGAAGTCATTAGTGATAAAGCCACATCTTAGCCATAGGACACACGTGGCCGCTTCCACTTCCCATCTCTTCAGAGGAAGTCTGCTGAACCCTCACATTCCCCAGTGTGCAAAGAAACCAGAAACAGCTGATCAAACAATCCTCCACTTTCATCTCTAGAGATGAGGAAGAAATTTGGGGCAAGTGTTCAGGAGATATTCACCTGTGTTTTTTCCCACACTGATCCCCTCATTTTGTTGGTTGGTGATCATTTTGTTGGTTGGTTTGGTTGGTCAGTCTCTTAAGAAATTTTGTCTCCACATAAATCCAAAGCCTAAGCTATATACCTCATTCCTCTTTTATGATTAAAAAGAGAAGAGCCCAGGATGACCTCAGGGAACTCATATTCTCAGCTCAGGTCTTTGTTGGAAATAAATCCCTGAAAAAGGATAATCCTGGAGTCACTTTGGTTAAATTATTGGAAGATCAATTCCTGGGCCCAGAGAGAGAAATTTAGGATTTGAGGCAGAGTTGGGTTAGGGAAAAGGAACGCCCTAATCTCTTAGGAAGAGAGATTTCTCCATCCTTCCTGCTGCCAGACTCCTCCCTTGGCTTTTCCTGGCTCTTCTGGTTTCCTCCAATGCTATAGCCTCAAAGGTGAAAGCCAGACAGGAATATATGTGTTCATGTGTGCTGTGTGTGCATGTGTGTGTATATGTTATATGCATGCACAGGTACATGGGTGCATAATAGGCATAAGTATCTGTTGATGGAGGTTACAAGGCTGTGTACATGTGTGCCTGCATGCCTGTGTACACCTGTGTTTGTTTGTATATCTGTAGGTGTGTGTTCACTTAGGGTGTCAGTCAAGGAAGGAATGCACCCCTTTCCCACAGGGGAATCTTATCCTCACTATCCTTCTATGCAAAAGGAAAAATGAAAAAACACCACCTTCACTTTTTAGAAAAATTATGAAAATAAATAAAGCAATATGCTTGTTTTTATTATCCACACATCAAGACCCAGCCCAACTCAGGGACAGCAAGAGAGGCCAACCCTGTAGCCTGGATAGCAGCCTTCATCTCCCTACCATTTCTCTCCCCTCCCTGTGCTGCTTGACCTATAGTAATTAAGCCAAGTGTATTCATCTGGGTAATGGCAAGCACGCTTTTTCACTGGCTTTTTCTAGATTGAATATTTGCTAGTTTCTGAGTAACTGAATGTGTCAGTATTCCTATTTCTTTCCTCACTTTCTGATCTTCTGCATCTTGTGGTGGGAGGTAGTACCTATGATGAGGACTTCCTCTTATCACAGCTTTTAGGTTTTGCTTTCTTTTTGGTACTGGGGATTGAACTCAGGGGTACTCGACCACTGAACCACATCCCCAGCCCTATTTTGTGTTTTATGTAGAGACAGGGTCTCACTGAGTTGCTTAGCGCTTCACTTTTGCTGAGGCTGGCTTTGAACTTGCGATTCTCCTGTCTCAGCCTCTCAAAGTGCTGGGATTACAGGCATGTGCCACCACGCTCGGCTTGCTATTGTTTTTAAAAAATTGTTTCTGAACTCTTTCCTCCTCTTTTTCTGGGGTTGAAATAGCATGTTTTTCCTTCCTGTCCCCTCTCTTACATGACATCCAAGTTTAATACAAAGGAAAGATTCTGAATACATCCAACTTCCAAAAGGAACACAAATGTCCGAATTAGAAGGGAACACCATGTGCAGTAGTGCACACCTGCAATCCCAGAAACTCAGGAGGCTGAGGCAGAACGAGTGCAAGTTCAAGGCCAGCCCAGGCAATTTAGCAAGACTCTGTCTTAAAATAAATATAAAAAGGGGCTTGAAGTCTAGCTCATTGGTGAAGTGTCTATGGGTTCATTCACCAATGACACAATTTAAAAAGACAAAAAATATCACTTAGCATGTCATCGTTAGTTCTTTGATAATTGAACAAGAAAATTTTTGATAGTTCTATAGAACTTTTTGGTTCCTCCTGTGCTGGAGATTGAACCCAGAACCATACTAAACCAGTTCTACAGTAAGCTATGCCCCCAGTCCACTGTAGAACTGTTCATTTTTATTTATTTATCTATCTGCTTTTACAGTACTGGGTCTTGAACCTAGGGCTTTGCACAGTCTCCCTGAGAATTCTTCTTATCTGCTCTGTTGCATGTAATGACTTCTGATCACTTCGCAAACTGCTAGTAAAGGTTTTGGAAGCAAATACCAGAATTGCTGGATGCCCACTTATCTTCTCTGTACTAACCTGTTAATTCTGGGCCCACAGAAACCAGTACCTACCTGGTGACTTGGGAAGGCTTATAATCATTACTGCCCTCTAGCGACTATTCTGGAAAAAGATATGCCACTGCTGTCCTGGTTCCTGCTCTCCTCACCTAAGGCCGACTTGATCGCTCCTCTTCCAGTGTGCCCATCCCATGTCATCTCAGATGCACCCACTACCTGGCTATGTCAAGGGGATGTAAACAGTGACCCCAAGGGTGCGTTTTGAAGCTGGTTACTATTAATTATCTCAGGATCCCTCTAATAATATAAAAATAATGTGATCCCTTGCCTTTTTCCCTAAAGGTGTGACGTGTGCATATTTGACTTTTCTCCTTTTAAAAGTTGTTTTATAGAAATAAGAAAACTTTATGGGCAAGACATTTTTCCTTCTTTTTCCTTTCTTTTAAATTATGCCTTTTTGCTTCTTGGTACTCTGAGCGAGGGCAGCAGGCCTCACTGCCCACCCCATGGATTGATCCCAGAAACAATTTGGGAGAAACTGAATGGAAGTTTAAGAACATACAATGTCTCCTTGAATAGAAGGAAGATGTATAAGGAATTTGCATAAGGCAGCTGTACAGAATGGTGCTGGAGGAGCCTTGTTTGTGCACAGGGATACTCCTGAGAATAACCCACATATCCCATTTGATTTCATACCAGAAAACTACAAGAGGATAGAGGGAATTGTAAAAAAAAAAAAAACCCTATCCAGAATGGCACAAAGCAGCAGCTGTGCTTCCAGTCCTGGATTTGGCCCAAAGGCAGAATGGGTTGTTGCCTATTTCTGCTATGAACAAGGTTACAGAAGTTTTACAAGTACCTCCAATGAGAGTGTATGAAGTAGCAATTTTTTATACAATGTATAATCGAAAGCCAGTTGGAAAGTATGGCATTCCCGTCTGCACTCTGACACCTTGCAGAACTCTGATAGCATACTGGAGGCCATTCAAAAGAAGCTTGAAATAAAAGTTGGGGAAACCACACTCGACAAACTTTTATAGAGGTGGAATGTTTAGGGGCCTGTGTAAATGCACCATGGTTCAAATAAATGACAATGACTATGAGGATCTGACACCAAAGGATATTGAAGAAATTATTGATGTGCTCAAAGTGAGCAAAATTTCAAAACCTGGGCCAAGGAGTGGATGTTTCTGTTGTGAGCCAGCTGGAGGTCTTACCTCTTTGACCAAACCACCCAAAGGACCCGGCTTTGGTGTGCAAGCAGGCCTTTAATTTATAATCAACCATAAATATGTTATTGCAGAAATAAAATATTATCTACATAAAACTTTTTTTAAAATTATCTTTCACATGAACTTCTCTCTCACAGAACTTGAAGTGGTGGTCCTCTTAAAAACAAGGCCAGAGCCGGGCACGGTTGTGCACACCTGTAATCCCAGCGGCTTGGGAGGCTGAGACAGGAGGATCGCAGGTTCAAAACCAGCCTCAGCAACAGTGAGGCACTAATCAACTCAGTGAGACCCTGTCTGTAAATAAAATACAAAATAGGGCTGGGGATGTGGCTCAGTAGCTGAGTGTCCCTGAGTTCAATCCCTGGTACCTGCCTGCTTCCCCCCCCCCCAAAAAAAAAACAAGGCCAGAAGCTCTCTGATCACTACCAGGATCTATTTTTATTTAGCCTACAAATGAATCCCCTCCACAGCATTATCTCATTTAAAATCTCAGCAACAGACTTGAAGCCAGAACCTATACCTGCCATTATCCATAACCTCACAGCTGTGCAATCCATGAATTTGGAAGGTGTATTATCTATATTAGAATGTTCTCTTCATGATAAAAGTTAATTGAATAACAGTAATGGATGCAAACATTCATTGACAAGCCTTTGCAACATTCCAGAGCTCCTGCCATGGCTCTCACATACCTTCATGGACCCTCACAGTTCTAGTGGCCATTCATCTCTCTGTGCTCCCCATGTCACAGAATTGAGAGAACCTGACCAAAAGTTTGTAACTTTCTTAATGTCTTCTTCCACATAAGAAGCAAAGCTGTAATTTTAGTTATTCTGATTTTTCCAAGTTCTTCCATTTTTGTGACCCTGTAAAACAGTCTTGGCAGTCTCTCTGCACGTAGCTGTACCATTTGTTTACTTCAAGAGGGCAGGCTGGGGAGAGCTTTGCAACTCTCAGCATTTGGCCTGTGCTCTGCTCACTATAGCCTTTTTCTGGTTTCCATAAATGTACTGTATAGGCTCCATCTAAGTACTGAGCATCTTCCACTAAAGAAAAATAAGGAAAGTTATATCAAGTGTCCAGGGCTTCTACTTGTAGCTGATTTCTCCCCCATTGCATGGTAAATGATTTTGTGTGTGTGCGTGCATATAGAATAGCTGCTGATGCTGGTGATCTTCCATTAGCTCTCCTAGCTCATGTGCTGAGTGTCTACTCAGGGAAGCAAGGGTAAGCAACTTCACAGAGGAATCACCACCAGGTGTTGGGTGAACCAGGTACATGCGGCACCATGATACATTTTTCTCTCTTCCCTTCTTCTACCTTTTGACCTTTCTTTCCCTTCACCATTGCTGAGGCCATTGGCCTGGGGTGGGGATGTAGAATGAGGTGGGGAATACCCTAGGCATTGCTTATCCTCTCCACATTGAAAGACCTCAGCTCGATAGTCTTGAGAAGGTTCATCTTGCTCAACTGAGAGATGACTTCTCAATGTCCACCCTTCCTGTGCCAACTCTGGCCCTGGTAACAGCATTCAGTTCTATAGTACAGAAGAGTGAAATTCACCCACTGTTTCAGTTCCCTCATTTATCAAGAGGGCCCCATGGAGAGTTGGAAACTACCATGTGATTAAAATGTTAATACAATTATGACAAAACTGTAAATGTCTTGGATAAAAACTATAACACCTCAGATCTGCAGTGCTAGAAGGAAAGACACATGACCAACATGAAAAAACAAGGGAAGAAAGTGTCCCAAACAAACCAAGATACTACATTATTAGAATCCATGGCCAGCACAGCAGAAGAAATGTCAGAGAAGGAGTTCAGGACGTACATAATTAAAATATTTTGTGAATTAAAGGATGATATAAGAGAGCAAATACAGGCAGCAAAAGATAATTTCCAAGCTAGGCACGGTGGCTCATGCTTATAATTCCAGCATTTTTGGGAGGGTGAGACAGGAAAATCATGAGTTCAAAGCCAGCCTCAGCAAAGGCAAGGCACTAAGCAATTCAATGAGACCCTGTCTCTACATAAAACACAAAAGTAGGGCTGGAGATGTGGCTCAATGGTTGAGTACCCCTGAGTTCAATCCCCGGTACCAAAAAAAGAAAAAGAAAAGCCAGCCTCAGCAATGGTGAAGCGCTAAGCAACTCAGTGAGACCTTGTCTCTAAGTAAAATACAAAATAGGGCTGGGGATGTGGCTCAGTGATCAAGTGTCCCTGAGTTCAATCCGTGGTACCAAAAAAAAAAAAAAAAAAAAGGATCATTTCAATAAAGAGCTACATAGGCAAATAACCTCACTGGCCGAAGTGAGCTGGATCAGTGTGGATACAAGAATCCTCTAAGGGGCTCAATGTACACAGGCCAGGGCTGCTGCAGCCCCTTTCAGCAATGCCTCCTGTGGATGCCAAAGATAAAGATCCAGTTCTACAGGTGATTCATCTACTATTTGCTTCACCTGAAACCTGCAGCTGGGTTGAGCTTCCTGTGGGGATAGAAAGGTCCACAGGTTGGTTTGGGGAGTCAGACAAATATCATTTAGATGCAATCCATGAAGTTACTTTCCTTTTCACAAGTTACAGGGTTCCTTCACCAAACTGAGCTCAGCTTTACAGCTGTCCTAGAGGTGCTAACTTTCAAAGAAAGTAGTGCTAACTTTCTTTGGCATAATCTGCATTGCAGGCTTAGGTTGGTACTAGGCAAATAGAAGATTGTGCATAAATGGTGGGGTACAGTAACCACAGATCAAACCCTACCTTTGGCCTAATGTGATGTACTTTTAGAGGCTTAATCAAAATCCCACAGAAAGCCATCAAGGTAGCTCTACTTTGACAAAAAGGGACTAAAGAGACAGGCCCCACCCACTCTCCATCTCCATCTCCACTGTGGCTGCAGCTCACTCCAGCTCCTGCACTGTGGGAGGTAGAAGGGGCGTTTCCATTCTGCGGTCTGCATTTGGAGCTGGATTCTCAGAAACAGCTTCACAAATAAGCATACAAATGTTCAAATCATATCACTAAGTAACATGGTCTATGAAAATGTATTCAGAGCAACACTTACATATTTGCCATAACAGCAAGCGTACCATTAGCAACAACAACAAAAAAAAAAAATGTTACCTGTTCATGTCAGAGTCCCAAGGGAAGGAGGAGGACCTGGGGTTGAGGGCCAACTGATGTCCTGGCCCCTTACCTGTGCCAAAGCTCCAGTGACAGTAGAAACGTAGAAGCAGCATCTCCCAGATCCTAGCACTCAGCACTCCGGCTGCATCAGGATCACCAGAGGACTTATCAAAATGGATTACTTGGCCCAACCCCAGTTCTGATACAGCAGCCCAGGGTGGGTCCTAAAACATATACCTCTATGAAGTGCCTAAGATAATACTGCAGGTCTGGGGGCTACACTCAGGAAACCACTAAGTCCTTAGGACCCTCTTAGGGAAGACATCTATTCTTGTCCTAAGGCCTCTTCCTGTCTATCAAGGGGGTGGGGGAAGCCATCTCTAAATTATTCTCTGTCCTGGCTTACCTGATACTGTTGTTCAAGCTGATAATTTCAGCTTCTGGGCTTCAGAATTGGACCTATTTGTGAAGGAGAAAGGATGATATTAGTGATCTCCAGGGTCCCTTCCAACTCTGACAGTCTTGAATTACATAAAAGTGCTCTAATATCCGTGATATAAAAATCCAGTTCCCAATCAGGAGGAGTCAAGGGGGCTGGGCTTGATGCACTTGAACCTCAGGTTCTGGCCTGGGGCAGGAAGGGAAGAGAGAAGGGACTTTCTCTTTGTCTTCTGCTTTCTCACCTACCAAGGCAGCTCTGGCACCAGAGGCCAGGGCCACTTTCCCTCCAGACCCAGCCTTCCAGTTTCACCCATTCACTTCCCCCACTTTGACCTGAAGAAGAGGGCACTGTCCTTGCAGTGGCCTGCCTTTGTGAAAGGCAGACACTTGGGCCAGAGCCACAAGGCCAGGACACAGGAGAGAATGGGATGTGCAGTGTCTTCCCATCCTGGCCTCTGTCCTGGCTTTTCTTCCTTTAGGTCCTTCCTGCATCACCTCCAGGCTTATCTCTGATTCACACATCATAAGACACTTGCATAGGGCCCATTCTCACCCCATTGCTCCCCTTTTCATATAAAAATATTAAATAAAATTTCAAAACAAATTACAAAAAGCACAAAAGCGCCTGGCCTCAGGGCTATCTGGTCTCCAAAGGAGAATGAGTCTACACATCCCTGTAGAACCTGCCTTGGAAATCACAGGGCCCTTTCCCAGTCCCACAGGGCCTGGCACTGCTGCCTGGAGGAGAAAGGGAGGCCCAGGCTAGGCCCCAGGCTCTGGGAACAGAGAGTAGGTGGCAAGCCCAAGGAGGACAAATGAGGAAGAGGGAACGGGTGGGAATATAAGCCCTGGACCACTGGACCCGGCTTTGGATAGACTTGGTGCTGGACCAAGAGCTCCAGATTTGGCTTAGTAAGGGTAAAAGTAGGCCCTTGGGGCCGAAGAGGGGCAGAAATTTCAAAATGTGCTAATCCCTTGAAGTCATCCTTGTCATGGCCAGAAGACATGGCAGCAGCCTGGAGACTGGTGGATTCAACTTAAGGTGTGCATTTCCTAGAAGCTCACCCGGGATGCTGGCACAACTCGCCCAACCCAGGCATCCTTCTCCCTGGACTCCCAACCTTGGATCCAGCCCTCTGCACTCTACCACATCTTCCCCGCCCTGCCTCCCTCCTGGGCGCAGGTCTGTACCTCCTTAAGCACAGAAACCAGCTGCATATATGATGTGATTCTACATACCGTACAACCAGAGAAATGAAAAGTTGTGCTCCATCTGTGTATAATGAATCAAAATGCGTTCTGCTATCATGTATACATAAGTAGAATAAATAAATAAATAAATAAATAAATGTTTTTTTTTAAAAGAAAGGAACCAATTAGGACCTGGAGGGCCAGCAGCCCCCTACTGCCCGAGCCCTGCCTGCCAGCGTGCGAGCCCGCAGAAAACAGGGCCCTGGTCATTCAGAGGAGACCTTTCTGCAGCTCTTCCTGCGGCCCTTTCTTCCACCCAACACTGCCTGACAGCATCCGCAGCTGGCCTGGCAAAGGAGCGCCTAGCAGGGTGCGTCAAGATGTAAGCCCGGCTGGAAGCGCTTGGTGCGTAACCTTGGAAGGCTGTTTTGGCTTCTTTGACAGCTTGGGACGGGGAACTCAGAGGCCAGGTGAGCTAGCTTGCCCCTGTGCGTCTACTAGCTCAGACACTTAAGTGGCCTTAACTCCACCCAACTTGCAACCTTTGCCGCGCCCGGGGACGGGCGCATCAGTGACAGGAGCCAAGGGAAGATCTAACACCAGGCACCACGAAAACCCAGTAGAGCTCAAGGTCCTTCCCTGGCCCTGTAAGTCATCTATGCCAGACACCGCCCCCGGCTGGAGGTTCCAGTCTCCTTCAGGAGACCCTGGGGCAGACAGCCAGAAGCCTTTCTGACCTTAGCCTGCTAGGTATCCTGGATGGTTTTGAGCTCCTCAGGCCTGAGGAGAAGGGGTGCCCCTGCAAGAAGTGTTTTGATGGTGCTCACCTGGAGTGCGGCCAGCGCTACTCAACTCGGTGCATTGTACACACCAGGACGTGCTGGTTGCCCTCATATCAGTACTCATCCTGCTGGCACAACTGGTAGTCCATTACCTTTTCCGGGGTCTGGGGGTGGTGGGGCGTTCCAGGGTTTGGCGTAGGTGGCAGCTGCCTCAACGGTAGCAACATAAAGGCCAGTCACCTGATTTCCTGGAGTCCTCCTTGTCCTCTTCTTCCTCCATGAGCCACTCTAATGGAGCCCTGAAGTCCATCAGGTACCCAGGAGTTCTGTTACCAGCACTGGTGGTCACACAATGGTGTACTTCTGGCCTGAAAATGCTTTTCCCCTGGCCCTGCAGGAGGCTAGGGAGTGGATACTCCCTGGAGAACACAAAGCACCAAATTACAGCTGAGGATTTTGTCCAATGAGTCCTCTTTAGTCCCTGTACTGTTACTCCATCTGGCCAGCTATACCAGCAGCCCAGTGGTGAGGTCACTGCTGGGCTGGGTCAGCTCCTGTGGCCTCTGCTTTGGCGCTGGTGGTTCCCTCCAGGCTCCATGTGCTGAACTACTGGGTGAGACGCTGAGGGAAGGGGTGCTTAATGTGCTAATCCCCTGGGTGTCTGGCTGTATGGCTGACTGGCTGCTCTGAACGGTTTGAATTTTAAAGGGACTGTAACCTGAGGTGTTAAAAACAAACAACAGAAAGAATAGGGCTATATGTATGTCCTGGTTACTTCCACCATGGGCATTCTTCATCAAATTTGGACTTGGTCACATAGTTAGAAATGTAGTAAACTTAAGTGTAAGTATAGAAGAATTGACTGAGTTAAAACTTCTTTAAGTATTCGTGTTCATAAAGTTCTATTGATTTTTCATTTTCAGGGACATCCTAAATTCTCTCACGATCATGCTGTGCCACCACCAGCACTATCTAGCTGCAGATGAAGCCACCAGCAGAATACATGGGTCCTGTCGGGGGGGATACACACAGGCCATCCTGGAGGAGGTGAGATAGACCCCTGTATGTGTGGCAGAAGTGACTGCCTAGAGAGTGGTAAGAACTCCTGCAACCAGGGGATACTGCCTTCCTTGGGACAGTGCCCTTGATGTTTAGGGACATGAGATCTGGGGTCAGACAGAGGGGTGTATTTGGATGGTTGGTCCCATTTGAGCCTTACATTCCTCATCTGTGAAATGGGACAGCAGTCTCCTCCAGGGTAGTAGGAAGGCAACTTGAATGTGATGGCATGTGGCACTACCCTGCATCACTGGGCTCAAGGCTGTTGAAATCTACAAAGACACCATGCAGAATTTGAAGAGCAGAGATGTAAGTGTTCAGGAGGGTGTTTAATTTCTTTGATATATTTAAAGCCATTGTGGTTATATTTTTTTAAATTTAGTTTTAGTTTTCTGGTGGTAGTGTGGATTAAACCCAGTGGCATTTTAGCACTGAGTTACTTCTCTAAACCTTTCTATTTGTTATTTTGCAACAGGGTCTCACTAAGTTGCCAAGGCTGGCTTTGAACTTGAGATCCTCCTGCCTCAAATTCCTGATTCGCTGAGATCACTGGTATGTGCAACCATGTCCAGTCATGTGGATTTTCCTACAGGACTGCCAGACTTTGCCACAAAGGTTGGGGGTGAACTGTCAGTGGTGAAGCACTAGCCTGTGGGGTTTACACACATTTGATCTTGGGAATGCCCTGGAAGCAAACCCTCTGAAGTCACCATGCACAAAGGACTCTCCTCAGGACAAAGCCATGGATACCCACCATTAAAAAGATTCTGGCACCTGTCAGACTGGGAGCATTAGGTACTGTTTACCTGACTTAAAGAGAGTTAGTATGGGCAGGGTCCTTTTCTGGTCACAGTGCAGCTCTGGCTGCCTAGGAAGGGGGAGTGTCCTCATCAGAGGTCACCCTAATTTGTGCCCTGGGAAAACAGGTGCCAGCACTCAGGAAAGTGAATGTCATAGGCATGAGGTGATTTGCAGATCCTGTGCAGTCCCACGGGAGGATGTCTGAATTTGTGATCTCAGTTGATGGACATTCCACCAAACTAGGGGTGGAAACAGGCTTCCAGGAGAAACAGTAGACTAGCCAAGCTGGGCCTGCCCAGCAGAGGGAACAAAGGGGGCAAAGGACAGATCTGGCTCATGGCAGCAGTGAGTTTGTGGGGGGTAACATCACCAGGAACCATTGTGTGTCACTTTTTCTGCAGGGGTCCCCCATGTGAGTTATTGTACTGAGTCCCTTGACAACTTCATGATGGGAATGGAATGAGCATCCACATTACAGTGATGGGGAAACTGAGGCTTTGTGAATCTCCCACTCTCCCAGATTCAGGACGTGAAGCTAAGCCTGTGAGGCTCCCTGGGGCCCACCTGGGAGGGATGCACTGATTGCCATGGCATGGACCTCTTGCTCTGTACTTTTGTGATCTTTTGCTTGTAGTGCACACAGAGGGCATGCTCTGCCAAGATAGGCTGGTCCTCATCCTGGGGAGAGCTGAGGGCCCAGGGCCGGTCTTTCCCCACCCCACTCGGAACCCAAGTAGTGGGGATAGTTCTGTCCTCTGAGTTATGTGAGGGCAGAAGAAAAATCACAATGGATTTTTGTTTTTAAAAAAAAACAGTATTTTTTAATGTGAAAACAACTTTCAAAACACTTGTATTATATTTATGCATTATATTATACATAAAAGCAGCATTCATTCTGATATATTCCTAAATGAATATAACATAATTTGTACCATTACCACAACCAGTGTTGGAGCAGGCCCCAAATGGCAGAAGTTAGACTCCCTGAGGCTTCTGGTGGGCTGTGTTGTGTTTTTAGTGTGTAGCCAGCGCTGGGAACCAGCTACATTATGGTTGGTCAAGGCAAGAAACACAGGTTCAGTGTACATGCTAGAGGTCATAAATACTTTTGAGCATGAACCCACTGATATAACCTGTTGGCAGTGTGTCTTGTTTGTTTGGCATATATACAAGAGGGACCTATGGAAAAGACTCGGGGGTGAAATGGGGGCAAAATGGAACTGGCTGTGGCTAAGGTTAAAGCTGAAGGCGGGAGGCTATGGCTACCACTGAATAAAGCATGTCTACTATCCTGTGTCTTGCATCTTCCACTAGCTGAGCACTGAGCCTTATTTCCTGGGTCAGAGCCCCTGCATGACACTCAGTATTTCCCTTTCCCCTCTATACCTTACTCCTCCAATCCCATTCCTCTACTCTACTGGTCTTTTTTGTATTTGTTTTTAAAATTGGTGCATAAAAATAGAATTCATTGTGATACATGCATATGTGTAGATAGCATAGTTTTATCCACATAATTTTATCCATTCCATTCCACATTTTCTACCCAGGGTAATGTTTATTAACTCATACCCTTGGGCATGGTGTTTTGAGGCGGCAATATCCTGTTCGATTAGAGAAAGGCTTGAAGGACAAATGCACTTACCCTACACAGGTGAGAACCTCCACCAAACAGGACATCTGGATATCAAGAAAGTAAAAATCTGTGTAAAAGCCTGGCCAAATTTTCCAGAGGTTCTGAACTAAAGTGCTATTCTTGGACCATGGCAAACACCAGTCTTGATAGGCAGGTGTTGAGCATTTACAGATGTGTGATGGTGATGTAAGGGCCCATGTCAAACACTGTCCAAAATCAAGTAGCTAAATTCACTTTTCCTCTTTCCAAGTAGTAAAGATTTTCATAAAACCTTTAAGCTATTGTTGGGCAGGTATGCTGGTGCACTCCTATAATCCCAGGAGCTCAATGGCTGAGGCAAGTGGATCACAAGTTTGAGACCAGACTCAGCAATTTAGGGAGATCCTGTCTTTCTTGCTTTCCCTTTCTCTTCTCTCTCTCAGCTCAGGGGCATTTAACTACAAAGCCACATCCCCAGTCCTTTTTATATTTTATTTTGAGACAGGGTCTTCCTAAGTTGCTTAGGGCCTCACTGCATTACCAAGGCTGGCTTTGAACTTACAGTCCTCCTGCCTCAGCCTCCTGAGTCACTGGGATTACAGGCAAGCACCACTGCACCTGACTCAAAATAATTTTTTTTAAAGGACTGGGGATATAATTCAATGGTAAAGTACCACATGGCTCAATCTCCAGTACCACAAATAAAAAGTAAAAGAAAAATCAACCTTAAGCAAATTCCATGAACTACCATATATGCCTTATTAATAGTTTTATCCTCAATTTTTAGGTCCCCGCACCCAAGTTCATCCATGCCTGGAATCTGACTCAGAAGAGAACAGAATTCTAAGCAAAAAGATAAAAGCAAGACTTAAGGCCAGCAGTTGAGGTGGTTCCCTTTCTGAGGGACCATAGCCAATATAAATAAAAGTTAACATAGGTAGTACCAAAATGAAGAAAGAAAAGCTTCAGTTTAGAGGCAGCATAGCTCTGGCCTGTTCCTACCCAGAAGCCATTAACCAGGATTCAGATTCTAAGGGTGGCAATGGGTGTTGAGTCCAAGTCACATCTGTGACCTTTAACTGTAAAGCTCTTGTGGTTACAAATGTGATGGTTTGGGCTGGGTGCAGTGCCTCTCATCTGTAGTTATAGCCACTCTTGAGACTAAGGCAAGAGGATCCCAAGTTGGAGGCTAACCTGAGCAAATTTGGGAGCTCCTGTCTCCAAAACTTCAAAGTGCCTTAGAGGCAGCTCACTGGTAGAGCTCCCCAGCTTTAAGCCCACTTTCTCAAAGAACAGAGGAAGCAAGATTTTAAAAAAACATGATGCTCTGGGGGAACCACATGAACAATTGCAATGAAGTACTAATGAATAATTTCCTAACAGTGATACTTTTCTTTTTCTTAAGTTTACATTCATCAGAAAAGAAAAACCAGTCTACATTGTTCAGCGCAAGTACATACCACACTAGGGCTGGGGGCGCAAAATGTTATGAACACTAAAAGCAAAGAGATTGCCTGCAGTATAAAGCCCACTGTTTGAAATAAGTCTTCCATTAATACTGGTATTTTGAATGTTTTGAAGTGGTATTTCTTTCATAAAGACTCATATGAAGCCGGACGCAGTGGTGCACGCTTGTAATCCCAGCACTTAGGGAGGCTGAGACAGGAGAATTGTAAGTTCAAAGCCAGCCTCAGCAATGGTGAGACACTAGGCAACTCAGTGAGACCCTGTCTCTACATAAAACACAAAATAGGGCTGGGGGTGTGGCTCAGTGGTTGAGTACCCCTGAGTTCAATCCCCAGTACCCTCCCCCCCCAAAAAAAGACCCATGAGTGGAAACAAGTTGAATCACCCATATACCTACATATACCTACCTCATTCACACATGTCACTACAATCAGACCATTAGGGAGACTGCTTTACCCAAAAAGACCATTTAACTATAATAGTCCAATCTAAATTAATGAACAAAGGACCTCAGTCAGTAAACAGAGTAATCACTTAGAATACATTTAATCATTAACATCTTTACTTCCTATTGTTTCAGTTAATACATTTTAATACAGCTTATAACAGATCTTCACATCAATTTTTTTCAAATCAAGTCTGATACATCTTCTTAAATATAAAGGAAGTTCATTGCCCTCTCTCCCAAGCTAACATAAAAAGTGTGTGCTATATCAAAAAAATGTTCCAATCTTCAGCTCATCACCATGACATCTTGGCTGTGTCCTTAGAGTTGGTGGGTTTTGCTCAGAGAACATAAACCCAGTGTGGATATAACTGAGTTGACTTTAATTCAAAGAATGTTTTCCAAATGTTTGTTGTAACAAATTTCTTTGCTAAAGATGAAAATCTTCCTTTACAAGACAGTTAGCACCTCTATGTCACATGGACTATTCAGTGCACTCAACAAGTCAAATCCATGACCTCAGATCTTGGGGTCCAACATCACCTGCAGAGATGCTGCCTTAGAGCACCTAGCATTTGAGCTTGGGTTCATTTTCTAGCAACTTCATTAGTTGTGCTGACTGGGAAGTAGAATATGGAATGTCCCTCCAATGTAATAAGCAAGTATATAGAAGGTGCAGTCAATCCAAGTTAATGTGTTCTTCCAAAATGGACAAGACTGATGACCTGAAATGACCCCTTTTACGTCAACCATGAATTTGCCACATGCACAGGAAACAGTTATTGTCTGTCTTCAAATCTCATTTCCTTGCCACTTCTAACATGTTCTCCCCAAAGTGATACTTCCGATAGAAAGCACAACCCATAAGGTTGAATTAAAGTCCTTCCCCTGATGAAGAGTGGATTGACTGCTACATTAAGAATATATTTTGCTAATTAGGTTATATTGTAGCCATTGTTAAAGTCAAGGTGAAACAAGAACAAAATATAACAGTTCTCTCCCCCTGCTTTTTTGCACTAATAAGGATGGAATCCAGGCACTATACCACTGAGCTTCATCCTCAGCCCTTTTCATTTTATTTTACTTTAGAAGTGATGCTGGGAATTGAATCCAGGGCTTCATGCATGCTAATCCAGAGCTCTGCCTCTGAGCTATATCCCCAGTCCTTCAGCCCTTTTTATTTTTATTTGGAGGCAGGGTCTTGCTAATTTGCTGAGGTTAGCCTCAAACTTGATATCCTCCTGCGTCTCTGGGATTACAGGCATTCCCTCCCCCTATTTTTGCTACTACCCAATTCTATCTCCTCTATTTTTATTCCTTGCAGTGCTAGTGAAGAAACTTCAGGTCTTGTAAATGCCAGGCAAGTGCTCTAACACTGAGCTACATCCCCAACATCATTCTTCAATCTTTTGGTTGGCATTTCTTTCCTGGGAGGATGAGGCCATCAAGGCATTTCTCAGGTGTGACTCGCCTGTCTTTGACTTCTGCACTAGGCAAAGCAGGACATGATCCTGCAAGTTGGTCTATTATGTTCCCAGGGGATGAGAGGCCCAGACTAACGAGCAACATTTTATCTTTACTCTCAGCTGTATTTCACAATTCAGATTTACCAACAGTAAAGCTGATAATTTTTTGTATTTTTTTTTTTTTTTTTTTTAGAGAGAGGGTCTTACTGTGTTGCCAAGGCTGGCCTCCAACTCCTGGACTCAAGCGCTCCTCCTTCCTCAGCTTCCCCAGTAGCTGTGATAACAGTTCTGGGCCACCAAGCCCAAAGTGTGTATATTTTTCTTTTTGTCAGATTTTGTATAAAATTTTATCCTTTTATTGTGTCCATCTACAGCTAAAAAAATATTTAAAAAAAAAAATTTTATCCTTGTATTGACTTAACATTTAACACAATTAGGAAGACCTTAGACTATCTCAGCTTAGGAAGATGAGGAAGAGTCTGATAGTATTAAGGATGGATACCATAAAACAAATACACTTGTAGCCATAAAGTGAGAAAATCATTGCTGAATTGTGCCAGCGCCTGCGCCAAACCAAAGTGAAACCAATTCGGCGAGGGAGCTGTGGATGAAAAAACAACGATTCTGAAGAAAAAGCCCAAAGTCCAAAGCTCGTAGCTCGTTTATTTCAGCACTCTGGGCTTATATATCTTTCCTACCCGCCGAGGGGTGTGGAAAATGCTCAGGCTGCAAAACAAGCTCAGACCACAAGAACACGGGAGTTCAAGGAACGGTCAGCACCAGTGGCTTCTTTCAGAAATCAGGGTATAGCTGGCTCTGGTAAACAAAGTAGCCATGCACGCAAGAATGCTCACAATTCCCCCCCTCTTTTCCTAGAGCTTGTCTTAGGTTGCAGGGACCAAAGAACATGGCTTACCCATCATCAGGTCTATGGCGTGGATGTTAACCGCCATAACCCTGTCTTAGGTTGCTCAAGTCGTCGTCCCCGTCTTACCCGTCATTGACTTCCTAGGAGTGCACAATGCCCAGCCACACTTGGGCAGAGGGATTGTCATGGGAGAGAGCTAACATGGCTTAGTGTTGTGCATGCTGTTGACACCTCATAGATCGAAGTACCCTACAGCCACAGCATATCATGAGCAGTATTAACAGCACGAGCAGTCCGACCAGAGCAACAGTTCCAGCCCATTTGTGCAGCATCATACCAATCTGTTGGAACAAACCTAACACTGCCCCTGAATCCAGCAGCTTGACCTTGGTATTATTTAGGGCTGTAACTTGTTGTAATATAGTAAAGGTTCCACGGGCCATTCTTGCATCAAGACAGGTGGCCACCTTACCAGGCCCCAATAACGTTACCCAGGCATGAAGAAGTCAGTAGTATAAAAATCAGGAGCTTCATGATGACTAGAAAGGGAATTCTCCAAAGAATACTTATGAGCTCTTCAATAGGTCTTCACCAGCATCATCAGATTCTGTAAAACACAAAGGCTTCCCAGGAGGGAAGAAGCTCCTGGACAGATTCTTAGGTTATAACTTCCCTGACACATCTGTCAGGGACCCAAACAGGAGTGTCTGCATCATGGGGATAGACACAGACAGACCCTTGGGCTTGAGAAATTACAGGATCAGGACCGCGCCATACTCCTGTCCTTGTTGGTCTTGCACTTCTATTACTGGGAACACCACGCCTCCCGATTGAGGCTCTGGAGGCGCCGAAGGACCGTTAGGCCTCCTAGACTTATGTTCTGGATTAAAGGCAGTTGGTCTTCCCACTGAATAATACTTTGGTTCCTGCTTACATTGTTTTTTTAATTCCCACTCCTGTAATCTCTTGCAGTGTCTGGATATCCTGTTCCAATTGCAATTCCTCATCCTCTCCTTTCCCTTCCTCGCTATCCGTTTCAACTTCTTTAAGGGGCAGGGTAGAAATTCAAAGGTCTTAGATAACTCACTGACTTGTTCCTGAATCAAAACCTTTTTTACTTAAAAGGGAGTCCTTAATTAGCCTCCATACAGAGAAGGTGGTAATGGGAAAAGACTGTGGCCCCTCTGTGTGTAGCCTTTTCTGTAAGTCCGCACAGACCTGTTCCCAATCTGGAACATTGAGACCTCCCGCATGAAGGAACCAAGGACTAGACTGCTCTATAATCTTTAAGAAGGCCCTTATAGTACTCTTTTTTAACCACGTACCCTTTTTCTTCAACAGTTTCAATCTGATTTTCCAACAATTCCCCACTGTGGGTAGTGCCCATCTTTACCTGCACTATTAACAATTCACCCCCTACTTACCAGCCGGTCCCAGGGTGTCCGTCGGCGTTCCTTCCCTTCTTCCAGTCTTGGTGGAACCTCCAGATGCCAGGGCCTGCGCCTGACCAACGTGAAACCGAGTCAGCGAGGGAGCCGCGGATGAAAAAACACACACACAACAATGATTCTGAAGAAAAAGAAGCTCGTAGCTCGTTTATTTCAGCACTCTGGGCTTATATATCTTTCCTACCCCCCGAGGGGCGTGGGAGGCGTGGAACTGCAGACGCAGGTGTGGAAAATGCTCAGGCTGCAAAACAAGCTCAGACCACAAGAACATGGGAGTTCGAGAAATGGTCAGCACCTGTGGCTTCTCTCAGAAATCAGGGTACAGCTGGTTCTGGTAAACAGAAAGTAGCCATGCACGCAAGAATGCTCTCACAGAATTGAAGATGCTTGAATCCATCAGTAAGTTTGGGGGGAATTTCAGTAATATTGTATAGTTTTCATGGCTGACAGAAAATAGTATGCTGAGACACAAAGAGGTTTGAGGTTTTGGGTATAACATGAGAGCTTTTTCAGTTGCTCTGCTTATTGTTCAATCTTATTTATTTATTTATCTATCTATCTATCTATCTTGGTGCTGGCCATTGAATCTAGGGCCTCACAAATGCTGGGCAAGGGCACTTCCACTGAGTCCGCCAACTCTTCCTTCATTCCTTTTTTACTCCTCGTGTGTGTGTGTGTGTGTGTGTGTGTGTGTGTGTTTCACAGTGGGATTGTACCCAGGGGTGCTCTGCCACTGAACTATAACCCCCATCCTTATATACTTTTTAAATTTTGAGGCAGGGTCTCCCTACGTTGCCCAGGCTGGTTTCAAATTTGCAATTATCCTGTCTCAGCTCCCTTGAGTCTCTGGGATTACAGATGCCCACTATGCCTGGCACCCCTATCCCTTTTTGAAGATTTATTTTGTGACTGGGTCTTGCTAAGTTGCCCAAGCTGGCTTTGGATTGGTGGTGTTGAAGCAATATGTCTCTGCAGGGGCTGGGATTGTAGCTCAGCGGTAGATTGCTTGCCTCGCATGCGTGAGGCCCTGGGTTCGATCCTCAGCACCACATACAAAGCAATAAAATAAAGACATTGTGTCCATCTACAGCTAAAAAGAAAATTTTAAAAATAAAAAAAAAATGTCTCTGCAACCATTTTGGGTAGGGATGGGCAGATAACCATCTTCAGAAATGAGCACATAAAAGCTTGGTTTGGTGGCACTCACCTGTAATCCTAGCAACCTGAGAAACAAGGGCAGGAGGATCAAAAATTTGAGGTTAGCCTCAACAATTTAGCAAAACCCTATTTAAAGGGAAAAAGAAACTAAAGAAAGAAAGAAACTGGAGATGTAGCTCCCTCCATAGAAAAGTGACCCTGGGTTCATCCCCAGTACTGACCCTCACCATTCATTAAAGGGAAAAAAAAGATGCATATATAAATTTAGGATAGTCACACCATCAAAGGACAAAATTTAAAACATAATGATCTTCATTGGCTTTTTTTCACAACTCTAGAACCAGGCAACACTTCATTTCATCAAATGGAATATTATTCTATGGGCTGAGCAGCAGAAGTTGGTTTTATAGACAAAGAACTTCTGGAAAAAGCAGAAACACAAGAACACAAATAACAAAATTATTGGGGCAGGCCCAAGAGGGCTATAGTTAGGCTCTCTCACCAAGGCTGCTGGCAGGCTATGTTATGTTGTTAGTATGTAGCCAAGACCATGAATCAGCTATGATATGGTTAGTCAAGGCCAGAAACATTCTGATTAAATGTAGCACTCGAGGTCATTAACATTTGCTTGTGAGGATGTCCCCACTGATGTAACCTGTTGGTAGTGTGCCTTGTTTATGTGGCTTGCATATAAAAGTCCTATGGAAGGACTCAGGGCAAAACGGGGGCAAAATGGAACTGGCTGGGGCTGAAGCTGAGGCTGGAGGCTGTGGCCACCATGTCTCCTACCTAACTACGTCTTAAAGCATAAAGAATAAAGCATGTCACCTATCCTAACTACGTCTTGCAACTTCTTTCACCTCACAAGCCCCAAACCTTGTTTCCTGGGCTAAGCCATCACAGGACAACTGTTCATTTTCAAATTAATTCCCATGTAAGGCAAGGATAGGGTGATAGAACATTAAAAAAAAAAAAAACAAAAAAAAAAAAAACCTGATTGGTTAACATCAATTTACTTCAAGTTACCTTTTTTGTAAATGTTTAAAAAGGGGACATTGGTGAGACCCATTAAAATTGGTCTGTTTGGGAGTCTTGGTTCTCTCTCTCCTGATGTCTGTGGGACTTTGGGACTTTAGCATGAGTAATTCCATTTTCTACTCCTTCTCTCTCTCCTTCTCATTTTTCTTTTTTGGATGACTTCTTGCTTATTTGTTTACTGCCTATTTGGTGGTGCCGGAGATTGGTCCCATGGTTTAGCCAAAATTAAGCATGCACTCTACCTCTGAGCTACACACCCAGCCCACTGCAGGAGCTCAGTCCTATTAAAAGAAAATTCTTTAGACTAATGAGGTTTAGTAAAGCTGTTTGTTTGTTTGTTTTGTACCAAGGATTGAACCCAAGTGTGCTCAACTTCTGAGCCACATCCCCACCCAGACTTTATTATTTTTTATTTTGAGATAGTGTCCCACTAAGTTGCTTAGGGCCTCACAATTTAGTGAGGCTGTCTTTGAACAAGAGGCCTGCTGCCTCAGCCTCCTGAGTCTCCGGGATTACAGGCCTGCTCCATGGCTGAATTTGAGTAAAGTTTATCTAAGCAAGGAACAACAGAGGAAAACAAAGTAAAACTGCTTTTTAACCTGGAAGCTCCCAGAAACAGTACTACTTCTGGGAACTTCAGCCAACCTCCTGATCAGGTAGCACTTAGAGGAAAAACAGGGAGAAGCTATAGAAAACAAATTGGCTACAGCTTAGTCAACCCATCAATTTATTACAATTGAACTAACTAATGGTTATAGGGCCTCCTTAACCAACCAAAGCTGATGCTCATTAAACTCTGTTACTGACGTGGCCTCTTGGGCCCAATACATGTGCTCACTCCAAACTCAAGTCTTCCCACTAATTTCAAAAGCCCTAAGCAATGGCCTCCCATAATTGTTTTTAACAACACAAAAAAATGTTCATAGAATTTTTCTTCACTTATGTGCTGGGGATTGATCCCAGGGTGAAAATTACAGTTTTGTTGTTTTTCGTTTTTTGTTTTGTTTTTTTGTTTTGTGGAGCTGGGGATTGGACAACCCAGGGAACTCTACCACCGAGCTGCTCCTCCAGCTCCTTACTATTTTTAGGAATCCTTTCTACAGTAGGCTGCCTTGACACTGCTGTCCTATGACAGACTCACACCTGTCTCCTGTTAGCACCAGACTGAAGCCTCTCTTCCCTGACAGCTGCCACAGTAATACTACAGGCGAGTGGCGGCGGGCTAGGTGGAAAACTGTGAACACCTGGGCAGGGGCTAAGTTTGCATCCCTGCACCTGGGCTCTAGCAAGCCAAGCCTGGTCTTGCCGCTGTGGGTTCTGGACTGACCCACACCTCTGCTTCTGCCACCAGCCCGTTTAGCCACTGATTTGCTTTGCTCTTAATGGCGTATAGGGTGAGGCTGTGCTGAAATTCAAGACCAACCAGAGTGGACCTAGGACCACGAGGTCTTCAAGAGCAGATTGCCTGCCTGCGCTTCTGGAGAAAGCAGAAGAACAAGGTTCTATTGGCGAGTACCCAGACCAGAGCATTGTCCCAGCAGGCGAACTGCTGTGCTGCTGAGGGAAATTCATGAGGAGCCCGAACCAAGGAAAATTACGAAGACATATATGTGAGTCACTGAAATAGAAAATTGTGAAGATCCTGTTAACATAGAAAGGAAAAGAGAATGGTTCAAAGTAGCAGAAGCAACCAAAGTCTCCAGTGTTGTAAACCTGTATGTGCAGAATATCTGGAAAAACTAAATCTGTTCCCCAACCAACGGAAACTCTGTGGTCCCTTGCCTTCCACATAATAATGCCTATATGTTACTGCTGCACAGACCTCTGGGTTGCCACCTAGCATAAGAGAAGTGGGAGGCCCTCCCCCACCACGTGTGATCTCATGGGGAGAGGCTTCTTCACTTTCCTTCCTAAACATCTGATTGATGCTCACAAACTGCCTGAATCTACCATGCAGGGATTTTACACAATTTGGAGGTTTTTCAAATGCTTTCAAATATTGTTTTTTTAAAAAATGGTGTAAACTCTTTTAAGCAAAAGCCATGCAGAATTTTTCTAGATGCCTTAACTGTGCCCCCTCATGTTATTTTTGTCATTTTTGTCACAGCATTATTTTTTAAGGTTTTTTTGTCCATTTGACTTCAGTCTTTTACTTTGTCAGATCAAATTATTTGTGGGTATATTCTCCCTAAGTTGTTTTATCATTTGCAGCCTTAATATATTCAACCAATTTTTCTGTGGTGGGAATGTATGCAAAATATTCTTGGTATTAAATCCATCCATTTCAGAACTTGTTTCATAGGATCAGAATTTTAATTCATAAATTGCACATTTGAGCCATCTCTCTATGGCCCTGTGACTATTTTGGTGAAGGACTTCATTTTGCTGTTTTGGGAACTTGTCAGCTCATTTGAATTTTCATAACTGGTATTGTGTTACTGTCATCCTGATATGGCTATGTCACCTAAAACTCAATAGTAATTTAACATGAAATATTACCTTAGTAATATTTACTAAAGAGTTAGTAACTTTTAGAGAAATATTATTATCAAAATGCATGTATTAGCTGAGCACGGTGGAGCATGCCTGTAATCCCAGCACTTTGGGAGGCTGAGACAGGAGAATCGCGAGTTCAAAGCCAGCCTCAGCAACAGTGAGGCACTAAGCAACTCAGTGAGACTCTGTCTCTACATAAAACACAAAATAGGGCTGGGGATGTGGCTCAGTGGTTGAGTTCCCCCAAGTTCAATCTCCAGTACCAAAAAAAAAAAATGCATGTATTACATACATGTTAATCATGAAAATTCCTGTAGCCTGCTCAGTTGCCAATTCCCTGTATCTATAATTTTTCTTTACATAGAATACCTTAGAGCCATTGTAAATTGCTCTTAAAACATATTTTCAGTTTTTAATTTGGTGATGCATCTTCTGTTAAATTTGCATGTTTATCAGTGACCACAGGACTAGAGTCTCACCCTCAGGGCCAGTCAGTCATGGCTGCCCCACAGTGGATTATAATGGCCACTTTGCTGTGGCCACCTTGTTTGGGGTTTAGGATTGTCAGAGCACCTTTGTCCCATTTTTTCTAGGTTGTCAATTAGTACTGTTTGTCACATAACTAACCTCTAGAGCACTAGAACACACCTGAGCTAAGAATTATTTCATCTTATTCTTTGCACTCACTTAAAATCTCATCTAAAACACATAAGTATCTGGTCTAAAACTTCTGCACTTCCCCCTAGGAGGTCAGAAATGGCAGGGGGAGCTTGACCAAGATGTGGGATTGGGAGCGTGAAAGGTCACTTGTTATGTCAGCGTTAGCATTTTGTGAGTATTGTAGCCAGTGAGTATAAAGTACAAAAAGTACAGTTAAAACATTTGCTCTATAATTGTATTCAAAAATACAATTGCTGCTAAAAATAGAGTTCTTATACTTCAGGAAAATCGGTGCCCTCTTTTGAAAATGAGATCTGTGCCATAAATGCAGCTGAACTAAATATAAACTTTAGTTCACAAATTAATGCCGTCAACAGAATGAGTAAAGTAGAAAAACTTTTAACCAGTAACATTTCATTCTAAATTATGTAGTAGAATCAAACAAAATCATCCACAATTTTTGTGTTTTTCTTTGTACTGAGATTATATATTCTGGGTGATTTTTAAAAAGAAAACATTTCAAGCCGGCGCGGTGGCGCACACCTGTAATCCCAGCACTTTTCGAGGCTAAGACAGGAGAATCGCGAGTTCAAAGCCAGCCTCATTCAACAATGGGGAGGTGCTAAGCAATTCAGTGAGACCCTGTCTCCAAAACACAAAATAGGGCTGGAGATGTGGCTCAGTGGTCAAGTACCCCTGAGTTCACTCCCCAGTACCAAAAAAAAAAAAGGAAACATTTTAAATCCCTCAAATTGACATTTGTATCCATCATCAATGGACACTAAGACTTTTTTCTCCATGATTTCTGAAATTTCTCTAAATTATATACTTAATACAGCAGAGAAACTGGATTGTTTTGTACATAAGACTGCTTCGAACTGAAATGCTGTCTCAAGTTGGGAATTTATCTTGTATATGCTATTCTTAGAGGTAATAATGCATGGAATTATTTTATGAACTCTCAGATTAATTATATATATATATACACACACACACACACACATATGGGGGGGGGGGGACCTGGGAATTGAACCCAGAGATGCTTTACCACTGAGCTACATCCCAGCCCTTTTTTTATTTTCTCTTAAGACGGTCTCATTAAGTTTCTTGGGACCTCACTAAGTTACTTATGCTAGCCTTAAACTTGTGATCCTCGGTTCTTAGACACCCAAGCTGTTGTAATTACACATGAGCACCATTATGCCCAGCTTGGACTAGGTATTTGGACCAGCTAAGACATGAAAAAAGCATACAATATTAATGTCAACCATCTCTTGCAAATTAGCCTGTAAATATTTTTGTAATATTTCTGTAAATATTTTCTTTGGTGAGAAACATTTTGGCATAAGTAGTGCCATCATGTCTTCAATGCCTTTAGCAAACCAACTGTTTTTAGTCCATGCAACTAGTAAAAATTTGTACAATATTACAGAGTACGTTAGAGTTTTCACTTTCAAGTTTCATTGCTGTTTTTCTGGAACCCACTCTAACAAAATTAGGCAAGTTCCAAGGAGATTTACTTAAGACAAAAAGCCAAACCTTTCTGGTTAAATAGTTAAATTTACTGAAGACAACCAATAATGTCTACTATCTCAACTCACTAAAGTTTGTAGACTGTCATTTGTGCTTATTTGTGGTGTAGTAGAACAAAACTGGGCAGCTAAATTTTTCAGTTTGGTATCTGTCATGTAAAAAACAAAGTAAGGGGCTGGGGTTGTAGCTCAGTGGTAGAGCACTTGCCTCACATGCGTGAGGCCCTGGGTTCGATCCTCAGCACCACATACAAAGCAATAAAATAAAGATATTGTGTCCATCTACAACTAAGATAATATTAAAAAAAAAAACTAAGTAGTTACTGAAAATTGCCTTGAAGACAAAGTAGAAACTGTCCCACATGTTGTTGTTTTTCAAAAAGAGATGACATGTTCCAACCAAGCATATACCATCCAGTTCCCTCTTGATCACACCAGTATATAAGCCAGCAACAGTGAAGGGGAGAAGTGGCTGCTATACACACTGAATTGTTGTGCATGATCTCATTTGAGATAATGGGTATAAGGATCTTGGCTTTCTGTTTCCTGAGCATGAAAATAGTTTGATTAGATATCTGATTTACTCAAGTAGTAAGCCTAAAATTAACAAGTTCATGGAACAGGAAAAAATTCCATCCAGCACCTGCATCATTTCAAATTTCCTGGGGACAGTTTATGCATTCCATATCATAGCCTCACCCTGAAGTATCCACATGTGTTTGATGTTAATTAACTTGAACAGGATATATGAAACTTCATGTACACTCAGTTTGGCAAATATCAATAGTGATGTGACTTTCAGAAACATTCTTAGGCACTAGAAACAGCACTGCCTGCAATCTTTGGAAATCAAAGAAAAGAATACCATTAAATACAGTCTTACAAACAGGAAGGAAAATATATGCTTTTTTTTTTTTTTTTTTTGGTACAGGGGATTGAACTCAGGGATACTCAACCACTGAGCCTCATCCCCAGCCCTATTTTGTATTTTATTTAGAGACAGGGTCTCATTGAGTTGCTTAACACCTCTCCATTGCTGAGGCTGGCTTTAAACTTGAGATTCTCCTGTCTCAGCCTCCCAAAGTGCTGGGATTACAAGCATGCGCCACCACACCTGGCTGAAAATATATGCATTTTTGCCAATGGATTGCTTTCAATATAAGAAAAATGTTGCAATGAGATTTTTCCTTCTAGAAGATTTTTTAAATAACCTTGAATTGATATTAGGTAATTTTGTAGTATTAAAAATCAGAGAAAAATAAAACCAATTTAACCTAAATGGAATTTAGGAAGAAATGCAAGACTAGTAATATGGAACAAGAGCTGCACTTCTTTGGCTAACTTATTAAAAACTGCCAATTAAACATTTTCAGTCAAAATTTTATTTTAAAAAGCAGCATATCAACATTACAATTCAAGAATTTAATCTAAACATTCACTTGACAATAATGCACATCTGAGTATGGAGTAAACAAGGTTTTTCAAAAAACCTTCAAATATATTATCTCCAAATACCCAAATTATAAACCACTCCTTGGAAGCCTTTTGTTAAGCACAATCATAAAGAACTAAAGATTTATTGCTCTGAAAACAAATCTGTAGCACAGTAGTATGTATCTTAGGTATTAAGCATAATCAGTTGAATCCAAAAGTTGAAACTGTGGTAAGAAATCTGTGTGTCTGTGTGTGTGTGTGTGTGTGTGTGTGAGAGAGAGAGAGAGAGAGAGAGAGAAAGAGAGAGTCATTGACCCAAGAATAACTTGTTCAGTTGAGACCAGGCATCATGTTAAACCTCCATTTTTTAGAAGGCAATTAAAAATCACAATTCCAACAGCCCACAAATCAAATAAAAATATTGTAGAAAGAAATTAAGACTATGTTCAAAGAGCTTTTTCTCCCAGCTCATTTTAGCACCCTAAGGAAAATAAAAGCATCATGATTATCACAGATGAAAACAAAATGAATGTCACGGGAATCAGTTGTTTTTCCCCAGTGAGGTATAAAATCTATATAGAAATTTGATACTATACTATAAATTGTACTTCTCATAGTTCTGTTCTTATTTTGTTTATACTCTATTTAATACAGTTTTTTAAATTGTTGTTAAAATGTTGTTTTCATTATTGTGAATCTGGTTCCATTTTTTTTCATTTGCTTTTATGTCAATATTTAATATACTGGCTACCAGTTCTAATCAGGAAAAAAAATCTTGGTAATCTCTTCATTATGACAGCACACTTAGCAGAAATTACTGATGTGCAAGCAAACCATAAAAGGTGCAGCCTCCAGAAAGCACATTTTGTTGACTGTTTCGTCTAAATATTCTTTCTCATGATTCTTGATGAAAGGCTCTCAATCTTATAAACATCAGTGTGCACAGTCTCACTACTATGCACTTTGATGTCCTTGGACAGGCAGGCTGATTCACAGCTAGTAAAAAGCTAGAGGCTGAGTTTTAATGGCTAATAAACCTTGCATCCTGCAGAGGAGGAAAGCACTTTTCCTTTTTTACTACTTAAAAATGTGGCAGATGGGCACGGTGGCACACGCCTTTAATCCCAGCACTTTGGGAGGCTGAGACAGGAGAATCACGAGTTCAAAGCCAGCCTCAGCAACGGTGAGGCTGTAAGCAACTCAGTGAGACTCTGTCTCCACGTATAACACAAAACAGGGCTGGAGATGTGGCTCAGTGGTCAACTACCCCTGAGTTCAATCCCTGGTACCAAAAAAAACAAAACAAAACAAAAAAGGGTATCAAGGACCTAGGCATTAGACCAGAGACCCTGAGCCTACTAGAAAAAAAATGTAGGCCCAAATCTCCATCATGTCAGTTTAGGAACTGAATTCCTCAACAAAACTCTTAAAGCATAAGAATTAAAATCAGGAATCAATATATGGGATGGTATTAAACTAAAAAGCTTCTTCGCAGCAAAATAAACAGTCAAGAACATGAAGAGAGAATGGTAGAAAATCTTGGCCAACTGCACCTCAGATAGAGCGTTAATCTCCAGGATATACAAAGAACTCAAAAACTTAACACCCAGCCGGGCGCCGGGGCACATACCTATAATCAATCCCTGGGGCTCAGAAGTATAAAGCCAGCCTCAGCCTTGGTGAGGCAATAAGCAATTCAGTGAGACCCTGTCTCTAAATAAAACACAAAACAGGGCTAGGGATGTGGCTCAGTGGTCGAGTACCCCCAGAGTTCAAGCCCTGGTACCAAAAAAAAAAAAAAAAAGAATGTGGCATAAACATATGCTGAGGTAGCCCAGTCAATTCTGATTTTTTTCTTTTTTTAAAAATTTGGCCTCAGAATATTTCTGGAAGGGTGACATTTCAAGGAAGCCACTGCTGGAACAGCTTCCATTGCAGTCTCTAATGCTGGGCAGCTGGCTATCCTCTTCTGTGGCTTTATCCAGGCATTGATTACTGTTCATATGCTGCAGGATTAATTTCACTGGGTCATACTCCCAGAGCTGGTTGTGTTTTAGATGGTAGCGTTTGACCAAGGTAACTAGGCCATTATGTTTGCAAACATCCAAGCAAAGGTCATATTTTCTAATATTTTTATTGGCAGTATAAGAGAAAACCTGATTGCCTCCCATACCATGACAATTAAAAATCCCAACTTTTTAATTCTTTTCTAGCCATGTTATCAAGACCCTAATTTGTTTGTACATTTTGTATCTTTCCCAATGAAAAATAGTGATGTGGAATTTGAGAATCAGGGTAAATATTCTTTAGTTACCAAGACAAAGGTTTGCATTGTAGTTTGTGTCTGAACAAGTCTCAATGATATATCTCCATAATCTACCTTTGTAACACCTAGAGAAATTATATAGCAGAAATTCTTGAATTCATCCATCCACACTTCTGCAAGTCATCTGTTATTTTTATTCATAATTTGCCCTGTGCCTCCTAGAAATGTGTACAGGGTAGCTTTCTGAAACACGTGTCCAACATGTTTCATGTGAGGAAGTAATGATTTTCAAAGTTCCTCCACACTGTCAAATCCTTCAGGAAATTTCTAGATTATCTCCTCCCTAAATATCCATTCCAGCATCATATGTTCTAATTTATTGAAAGTAATCTCTGTCTATTGAAAAAAGGCCTCCTGCCATTGTAGGAGTTCTGGCAGGAAGAGTCAGTTTCCTTCTGTCCATTTCTGGGGAACAGGATACCAGCAAAAATTGAGCTTCCAGTTGAATCCACCGTATTCTGAATTCACATCAGAACTTGCCATGTATTCAAAAGTATCATCACTGATCACATCAATGATAGGACATACCACTGTTCACCTGTCATGTTTGATCCTTGCTAAGAGAAGCTCCAGCCATCCCACTGTGCACTCACAATGAGTGTCTAAGAAGGTGATCACCTGGCTTTTGAACACTGCAGCTCCTTCCAATCTAGCTCTGATCAATCCAGAACGCTGTTCCATCCAAATTATATGAACTGGCTTGCTTTTTGTTTTCCACACAACTCTGTAAAGGTCTTTTCAAAAAGTCTCTTTCACTGGCATCATCTACTAGAACAATTTCTTCTATCCTGTGTCTTGGTGAGCGATTAATGGCACTATGAACAGTTCGCAGAAGTGTGCTCCAAGCCTCATTTTGGAAAACAATCACTACCCTTGTTGTGGAAGATTATCTGGATACACCTTTGTTTAACACCCTTTCTAACCTAATATCTGGTAACCTAGCATCTGTTGAATGCAACCATCTCGTTCGACATTAAACTGAACTGATTTTAAACATCTCTTTCGTCTTTTCTTGATCTAATATTTTTATTAGAATGACAACTGGTTTTCAAGAATGACAAGTGGTTTCCTCATTTCTCCATTTGTGTTATCATTTCTTATGATTATCATTTGTCCTATCTCCAAATATCCTATCGTTTCTTCTTCGTTAGGTTTTTGTACTGGCTCTAGAACACCCCCAGCAGGAAGTCCTCTTTCCTTTTGCTTATCACATTCGTTGCATTCACAGAAGTAAAACTGCAAGAACTTATCCAAAAGTACCCAAGTTAAGGAGGTGGCAAGGGCCACCTTGCAATATGCCAATTTTCTCATGGCACTTTAAGTCAAATGCAAAATTTTAAAATACACAAATATAAATATACAAAGATCATGAAAATTATTCCAATCCAGCTTCATCAGAAATCACGTTTACACCTCCATAACGGTTTTTCAAATGAATTCATATTCCAAATCTACATGTCCCACATTTTCTCTCCGCACGCGGCAGCGGCGAAGGCTGGAGCTCCTCCCGGCTGGCCCAGGGGGTCGCGGCGTTTTCTTGCTTATCTCCAGCCACTGTCCTCGGTGGGTGCCGCCTCTTCCGCCACTGCTGGAGGCTCCCTGGAAGGCGGACGTCCCGGCGGGAGCCCCGCCCCCGCTGCGCCCTCCCTCATCTCGGCGCCTGGCGGTCTGAGCTCCGCGGGCTAGTCCCCGCTGCCCCGCAAGCTGCAGGCGCCTACGCTTGCACTAGGCCCCCTCGGCGCCCGTGGCTGTAGCCTCAGAGCTGCCGCAGGCAGCTGGGGCGCGGTCTTCACTGAGTGCTAGGCGGCAGCGGCTGCCAGCCAAATTTTGCCTTTTTTATTCTTGAAAACATCAAATAAAGATGGAAACATGAAAAAAGATAATTCTTTCTGTAGTCAAGATACCATTTGTGGAATATGTGGTTCACAAATATTTTCCTCACTCTCTTGTTATTAATAAGGTCTGTCACAGAGCAAAAGTTAGTTTTGTTTTTATGAGTTGGGGTCTGGCAAGGCACAGTGGAGTATGCCTGTAATCCGCGCAATTTGGGAGGTTAGGGCAGGAGGATTACAAATTTGAGGTTGGCCTCAGCAGTTTAGCAAGCCCTAAGCAATTTAGGGAGACCTTGTCTCAAAATGTAAAAAGTGAAAAGGGCCTTGGGCTATACAACTGCAGTAAACCCCAGCCTCTCGCTTCTAGTTCTTTATAAAATGTATAATAATTTATTGTCAATTATATTAACTATATTGACTTTTTTTGGAATTTTATCAGAGAACCCCAAAATCATAAGCCAGTGGTGGGCAGACGCTTTATGTAGGATATGCTAAAAGATTATGAAAAACTTTCACTATTATTAGCTTAACACCTACCTGAAATATTTATAAGCTTCCAGGTAAATAATCAATCAAGAAAAGCAATAGAATCCCCCACCCCCGGTCTGGGGATTGAACTGAGGGATACTTTACCACTGAGCTACAAACCCAGTCCTTTTTATTTTTTTATTTTTGAAACATGGTCTCACTAAATTGCCTAAACTGGCCTCAAACTTGAAATCCTCCTGCCTTAGCCTCCCAAGTAGCTGAGATTACAGGCATGAGCCACAACACCCAGAAGGACAAATAATGGAATTGCTTTAAATTGGTGGTCAGCTGTTTTCTATCCACTGCACACACCAGCCTTACACTTTGGTGGAAGAAGGGTTTGTCATGTTATTAATCCCATTCCAGCTAAGTGAATAGAGTCTCGTAGAATCAGTCCAAGAGATTGACTTTTGTGTGTGAGGATGTGGGCTTCAGATTGCTATGCCCAGAGAGAATCAACTGGGAGCTGTCCATGGTAGCTGAATGTGCACAATTCGCTGAGGATAGTGGCTTTGCTGGTAGGCTGATCAGGTAAACCAAGTGTGCAACCATTTGAAACGAGGTAAATTGGAGCTGCCACTGGGCATCTCAGAGTTGTTGCCTATAGTGTTACAGGCCATTCATCACAGCAGTTTTGTTTTGTTTTGTTTTGTTTTTATACCAGGATTGACCCCAGGGTTCAATCACCACTGAGCCACATCCCCAACACTTTTTATTTTTTATTTTTGAGACAGAGACTTGCTAAGTTACTTAGGGCCTCATTAAGTTACTGAGGCTGGCCTCGAACTTGCAATCCTCCTGCCTCAGCCTCTCAAGTTTCTAGGATTACAGGCATGCACCACCATACCAGGTCCCAGCAGCTCTCTTGAAAGGGACACTGACTGGCAGATGCTTGTGTCAGAGGAAGTTCCACAGGCCAGTTGAGAGACCAAATACGAGTTTTTCAGGGGTAACTTGAGATTGCTAATACATTTTCAATGGATCTGAGATTTTCCAGGTTGGGTGCTTCCAGAAAACAGTAACTGCCTTCTATACTTTAAAAATATATATCCAGCTAGGTGTGGTGGCACATGAGGTAATCCCAGCGACTCAGGAGTCTAAAGCAAGAGGATTGAAAGATAGAGGCCAGCCTGGGCAACTTAGTGAATACTTGTCTCAAAATAAAAAATTTTAAAAAATAGTAAGGGTGTATAGATAGTTAATAATATGGGCCCGTCCTTGAGTGTGACTTAGGACAAGGGGAGCTCGTTAGTGAGGAATTTGGAAAAACTTTGAGGAAGCACCCTCAATGTTATTGTTTGGGGCCATCTGGCGCACTGGCAAGCTCTTGGTGCCTCAAAACTTTCAGCCTTTGATCCTGTGAGTTTTGGGACCTGGCCAGTTCCCACCTCACAGAGATTTTACAGCCTAAGGCCAGCTGCATAACGCTGGACTGCATGTTGGGAGGGGTTGCTGTGTCTTTTTAAGCCCTCCAAAGGAGAGAGAAGACAGAAGAAGGGACCCATCTGGACAGAAGAAAGAAGGTATCCAACTCTAGAGCAAGAGAGAAGGAATCCAACTCAACAGAAGAAGAAGGGGATCCATCTGGAAAGAAATTTCAACCGGGGAAGAAAGAATCTGATGTTTTGAGTAAGAAGAAGGAACCTGATGATGAGAAGAAGAAGATGACTTGCGAGGTGGAAGGCAGATTCTCACCTGTGCTGTTTTACCCCACTCTTGATGTGGCTGATTTTACCCAAGGCTGGGTGTTGAAGGTGATGATGACGCTTTAAGTGGAAAAGAAGGATTCTCACCTGTGATGCTTACCCTACCCTCGTTGTTGCTGATTTTGCTGATTTTACCCGAGGATAGGTGTTGAAGGTGTTGATGCTGTTGTGAGTAAAGAAGAAGAATCTTTTTTTAAATGTTTTTTAGTTGTAGATGGATAGAATACCTTTATTTTGTTTATTCAGGTTTTTTTAAATGTGGTGCTGGGGATCGAACCCAGTGCCTCACATGGCTAGGCAAGCGCTTTGCCACTGAGCTACAGCCCCAACCCCAAGAAGAAGGATCTTGAATGGTGCTTTGAGGAGAAAGACTCTGAAGGTGATGATGGTGCTTTGAGGAGGAAGGCTCTTACCTATGTGTTTGTTTATTTTACCCAAGGCTGGGTGCTGGGGGTAATGATGATGCTTTGAGTGTACTTGCAAACCCGTGTTGTGTTATCCGATGTTGATTGATGAGTGCTTATTGTGCTGGAGCC
>PVHX01016248.1:0-25185 GCA_004024805.1 Geosciurus inauris
CCTATTTGCATTTTTAAAACCTATTTATAGCTATAATTTTAAAAATAAATAGTATAGTTTTTGTCTTTTGTCAGCCAGGTTTTCATTTTACTTAACTCTCAGGCCAGTTGCTTTGTGACTTGGCATATGAAGCAATGAGATGGCTCTTCAGCAGTCACAGTTTTTGTCTTGCCAAGTTCAAGAAATTCAACCAGGAGCTGGGCACAGTGGCGCACACCTGTGATCCTAGCACTGGGAGGCTGAGACAGGAGAATCGCAAGTTCAAAGCCAGCCTCAGCAATGGCAAGGCGCTAAGCAACTCAGTGAGACCCTGTCTCTACATAAAACACAAAATAGGGCTGGGGTTGTGGCTCAGTGGTCAAGTACCCCTGAGTTCAATCCCCGGTACCAAAAAAGAAAAAGAAAAAAAAATTCAACCAGGTAGCCAGAGCTTAGGTAACTGACAAATAAGTAGGGACAAGTTTAATGAGGATGAAATCTGTTTCCTGTTGTTTGCACATGCTTCTGATATTTATATACTATCATTACTTTTATCTGTCTACTGATACCAAATACTCAGGATTTATGCATTCCTTTGTGTACTGCGTCCTGTTTCTCAGATGGACACAGACATTCAGATTCACAGTTTGAGGAGCTGGGATATAACTCAATGGTAGAGCATGTGTTTAACATGCTCAAGGTCCTGGGTTCAAACCCAGTATATAAAAAAGAAATCATAGGTTTTTTAAATATTTTTTTTAGTTATAGATGAACAAAGTACCTTTATGTATTTATTTTTATGTGATGCTGAGGACTGAACCTCATACCTCACAATGTGTGCTAGGCACACAGTGTAACACACCACCACAACCCCAGACAAAAATCACAGTTTGATATTGTGAATTTTGTCCAGGACTGACTAAAACACACACACAAATTATTGTATGTGGTATGCAGTGCTGGGGATGGAATCCAGGGCCTCAAACATGGCTAAAGTGCTCAAGCTACATCAACAGTTCTATTTTTCTTATTTGGACCCTTCAATTATACAACATATTTCCCATATTAATAAAGTGTAAGTGAAGAAAAATATACCCAGAACATGAGAATATAGTATAGATATGCATATTATTTTTTAATCCTATTCGATAGCTTTAAAAACACTAAAGCGTCAAACACAAGTTTGGCTTTACTAAGGAGTCATCTGAGATAACTCCAGGCTCCCCCAATTAGTCATATTGTGACTTGAAGTTGTCACTTATCTTTACTCCTATTTCCTTATCTACTAAATTGGGATGATGGTATAATATCAGAGGGCTTATAATACTTTACAGAGCTGGCAGTACTAAAAAAGATCAGTTCTATAAAGTGGCAACTTTTTTTTTTTTGGTACTGGGGATTGAACTCAGGGGCACTTGACCACTGAGCCACATCCCCAGCCCTATTTTGTGTTTATTTAGAGACAGTGTCTCACTGAGTTGCTTAGCACCTCGCTGTTGCTGAGGCTGGCTTTGAACTCACAATTCTCCTGTCTCAGCCTCCCAATGTGCTGGGATTACAGACGTGTGTCACTGCGCCTGGCTTAAAGTAGCAACTTTTTGAGAAGGATCATTATTCTTCTAATCTGACATTCTCAAAACCATACCTGTACCAGCACAGGGTATATTTGCTATTAAAGCATTTCCTATAAAACACATTCAGTTTTGGCATGGTATATCATCTACCATAAGTTACATTTTAATATTATTCACTCCAAAAAACATTGCTGATCTAACATCACTAGTTGTTAATACTGTGTAAAGTACTTTATTATATCAACTCCTACAACTCTGAAAGGTGACTTACTAAAAGATTAACAGTATTTATCTCTAGTGGGATTATTTTTCATTGTTGGCTTACCTGTATTTTCCAAATATACATTGCACAACTATTGTATAATTTTAAAATGTAGACACACACAAATATATAATGTAAATATACTCAGGTTTAATAAACTTATTTTTAGGACACATTTTTCACTTTTCCTTAGAACAGTTTTAAATTTAAAATTGGCCGGGCACAGTGGCACACACCTGTAATCCTAGCACTTTGGGAGGCTGAGATAGGAGAATCGTGAGTTCAAAGCCAGTTTCAGCAAAGGCAAGGCGCTAAGCAACTCAGTGAGACCCTGTCTCTAAATAACACACAAAATAGGGCTGGGAATGTGGCTCAGTGGTTGATTATCCTGAGTACCAAAATCCCCAGTACCAAAAAAAAAAAATTAAAACTGCACAGTACCTTGTATGTTTTTTAATGTCATGAATAATTACAGAGGTGCATATTACTAATTATACCTGTTACAAAATGAGTAAATCTGATCCTACCCATAAATCTGAAGTCATTACATTTTTATCATGATGTTGAGTATAGTTGATAACATTTTCAATTGTAAAAATTGTGGGTGAATATCCCTATATTAGTAAGCTGCTTGGCACCAGGATAGTGGATAGTATCACTTTCTCCATGCTACTTACAAATGTTTTATAAACAGTCTCATTTATCTCTCAACAGCCTTGCAATTATGGATGAAGAAACTGACAGCTGGGCTGACTTGAGGTGTAATTTACCCAGGATAACTCAGGTGGGAAGTGCAGAGGCAGGATGACTCAAACCTAGACCACAGCTCATTATTTTTTCCACAATGCTGCTGCTGCTTGTACAGTAATGAAAAAGATATTCAATCATTCTTGAATTGGTGCAAAAGTGGTATGACACTAAGTGCTCTTATTTAATGGAGTAATAAATATTGTGCCTAATATATATAACTGGAGTTCACAAGAAATTGTCCTACTTTGACAACAGAAGTGGTATCTTGAATTAGATAAGAGCAGGTGCTTGATTTTGGTATTTTCTAACCACAGCAGGAAGAGAGCCAACAGGGGTTTCTAATAATATTTTAACAGTGTCAATATTTCATTCTTCAATGATAAATATTTTTAAATATTAAAACATCATTTGTAGAAGATAGTAATTTACCATCTCTAAGTATAAAACCACAGGTCATATTCAAATAACTTTGAAAACATCTGTCCTAAAATTGGTGTAACTATATTCTGCTATATGGAGAACATTCTTATGATAGGGAAATATGTTTTTAAAACATTTTTATATATTTTCATGAGTTGGAAGTTTTACCACTTCCAATCTTGTATGCAATGGTAATTGCGGTATTACAAGAAAGACATCTGTACTGGAGATTTAGCTCAGGAGTAGCGCACTTGCCTAGCATGTAAAGACCTGGGTTCGTCCTCAGCACCACAGAAAAAGAAATAGTAAGAAGGAGAGGATGGGGAGGAGGAGAAGAGGAAGAAGTAAATGGAGAAGAAGGAGGAGAGGAAGAAGAAGGAGGAGGGGAAAAGAGAGGAGAAGAGGAAGATGAAGGGGGACGAGGAGGAGGAAAAGAAGAGGGAAGATGAGAAGAAGATGGAAGAGAAGGGGAAGAAGGAGGAGGAGGAGAAGGAAGAGAAGAAGGAAAGGGAGAAGAGGAGAAGAAAAGAGGAGGGAAAGGAGGAGAAAAAGAAAAAGTGGAAGGAGGAGGAGAACTGGGAGGAGGAAGAGGAGAAGGGAAAGAAGGAAAAGAAGTCATAGGAGAAGAAAGGAGGAAGGGAAGAAGGAAAAGAGGAGGAGAAGAAGAGAAGGAGGGGGACAAGGAAGAAGAGATGGAAGAGCAGAAGGAGAAGAACAAGGAGGAGGAGGAAGAGGAGGAGAAGAGGGGAAAGTAAGAAGATAGGCAGAGGAGGAGAAGAGTGAGTAGAAGGAGGAAGAGAAGAAAAGAAAGGAGGAGGTGGAGGAGAATAAGAAAAAGGAGGAGGAAGAAGATGGGGAGGAGAAGGGGTGGAAAAGGAGGTGGGGAGAAAGAGGAAGTGAAGGAGAAGGAGGAGCAGTAGGTGGAGGAGGACAAAGAGGAGGAGGAGACAAAGGAAAAGGAAGAGGAGCCTGTGGAGGAGGAGGTGGAAGACGAGGAGGAGAAGAAGGAGAAGATTGGATGAAAGCTCCTGTTAAATGCAGGAATAGATTATGAAGCCGGGCGCGGTGGCACAGGCCTGTAATCTCAGCACTTAGGGAGGCTGAGATGGGAGGATCGCGAGTTCAAAGCCAGCCTCAGCAATGCCGAGGTGCTAAGCAACTCAGTGAGACCCTGTCTCTACATAAAACACAAAATAGGGCTGGGGATGTGGCTCAGTGGTCGAGTGCCCCTGAGTTCAATCTCCAGTACCAAAAAAAAAAAAGATTATGAAATGTATTCATTGCATCCTCATTCAAAAGCCCTAGTTCATTGGTAAGTTCAGGCAGGTCGGCCTTGGCTGGGGAGGTCATTGCTGTTGGCATGCCCTGGAAGAGGTCATGCTTTCTCTCTAACCATAACCCTAACCCTTTGTCTTTCTCTCTCTGCTTCCTGAGCCCACCATGAGCTGAGCAACTGTCCTCTGCTGGGCCCTTCCCCCATGATGTGCTGCCTCACCATAGGCCCAGATAATGGAGTCGGTCATCTATGGACTGAACCTCTGAAACCATAAACCCAAATAACCTTTCCCACCTCTAAGCTGTTCTTGTGGGGTATTTTGGTCACAGTGACAAAAAAAAAAAAAAAGAAAAGAAAAAACACTAATTAAAATATTCTCCCTAAAAGTTGACATATGTATATTTCTCTTGCTGCCAGACTTGGATTCCTGCAATGTTACCTGACCTCAGCACCCTCTGTTCTCTGCCCCACCTTGAGTAAGTGGTTTTGTTTCTCTTTCCACTTTCCTATTCAGTTGACCTCATCTTGGATTCCAGTGGTTTTCAGACTGTTAGAGTAGATCCTCATTGATAAGGAGTAGGGGCTCTAATCTCCTCACCAGACCCCACCTTTGCTTGGTGATTCTCCTCTTACACAGCCATCAATGGTACTAGCTGGGTGACTCTGAAGACTACAGTGGGGAGAAGGAAGGGGATGGGAAATTTCCAAATTGAGTGGAGAGGGCTAGAATCTTCTGGCCTCCTGTTAAGGAAAGGTTTCTGTAGCCATTCAGTTTGAGGTGCTCCCAACAGTAAAAGCCATGTGAGTCAGGCTCGGTGGACTCAGGAGGTAGAAGCAGGAAGGTAGTAAGTTAGAGGCCAGCCTGGGAAACTTAGGGAGACTTTGTCTCAAAATTCAAAGGGTTGGAAGTATAGCTTAGTGGCAGAGCACCCCTGGGTTCAATCCCCAAAACCACAAAAAAAAAAAAAAATGTGATCAGGTACTGACCAGTGGTTTTAGCTACTGTTTTAGCTACTGGATCAAACAGCACCAAACCTGACCCTCAAATCAACTTTGTTATTCAAGATGTGTCTTGCTGGTAGGTACTGCTAACAAGTCAAGGTGGCCTATGCTCCCAGTTCAGTCAATTGTTGCTGCTAACTAGTTTCTTTTTTTAAATATGTGTGTGTGTGTGTGTGTGTGTGTGTGTGTGTGTGTGTATTTTTAGCTGTTGATGGACACAATATCTTTATTTTATTTATTTATTTTTATGCAGTGCTGAGGATCAAACCCAGTGCCTCATGCACGCAATGCAAGTGCTCTACCACTGAGCCACAACCCTAGTCCCAAGTGTTAAGTTTCTTAAAATCTGATTTTACACTGTGGTGTCACCTGACTGAGTCATGGCTTTGGGAGGTATACAGTTTCAAGGTGCACAGAGGCATGCCCTCCCATAAGGCAGAGGGAGCTTGTTGGGGAATATGAGAGAAGCAAGGGGAAATTCCATGAGTGGGACAGTTAATAACACAGGATGAGGTGACCCAAACAACCCTGTCATTGGCCAGCCTTGTCTATGAGCCTAGAATGTTTCCAAATTGCAAGTCCCTGCCTTGAACAGCACTTGCAGGACCCTGCCAGTGTCTTCCACCGATGCCCCTTTCTGACTAAAGTTTCCTCTAGCCCTAGTTATCTGTTCGATCGCCTCATGGACTTGCCTTGAAAGCTGCTTACCACATTTCAGGGCTGACCCATGACATGGTCCATATCATGGTGTGCGTCTCAGGACTGCCCTTTTCTATGTTTTTGTGTCTAGACTCTTTTCCACAGCATGTGAGCACCACTGCCACCAAGGCCTAAGCTGCGGCAGGCCAGAGCGGAATGATGAGGGCTGCAGAGACCACACAGATATCAGATGGCACTGATTCTGTCCTGTCCAGGGACTGAAAAGAATGTCACCAAATAACCAGCATTTCTGTAATAGGCGCATTCAGCGTATGTGGGCTCAACCAACTGCAGATCAAAAACACTCTGGGGAAGCGTTCCAAAAAGCAAAACTGAAACTGTCACACAGCAAACACTATGCCACTGCGTGTCCCCATGAACCAGGAGACACGCAGGCGCACTGCTGAGGCCTCCCAACTGCGCAGCTCCAGGGCCTCCAGCTCTCGGTACAGGCCCCCTGATACTCTCTGGCATACTGTGTCAGCGGTCTCCGGCAGTCCCATCTGTACTGAATATGTGCAGACATCTCTTGTCATTATTCCCACAATGATACAGTGTAACAACTGTTTCTATACCATTTATACTGTACTAGATATTAGAGGTGATTTAAAGTATTGGGTGGGGATGTAGGATATAGACAAATGTACTCAAAGCACAGCGTGCTTCCCTGAGTCCAGTTCCCTGCAGAGGCACGTGGCTACACTTCTGCCAGCGAGGCTGCAGGGAGATTCCAGGCCTGCAGTCAGAAAAAGGAGGAGAGTGGCACCACTCTGAAACACCCCCATGAGTGTCTCTTGCTCTGCTTTCCTCCTCTCTTCCCCTCACAGTGTTCCTTCCCCCGCAATACCTTGTTCTATAGGGAAGGACAGGGCTGAAAGCAAAGGAAGAGGAAAAGGGAAGATCGTCCAGATGGTTATCCTCCTGGTCCCCATCCCACCAAACTACTCTCATTAAAAAGTCTTCAAATATTTACATCTTTGCTGCTCTAATGGCTAATTGTAGAAAGGATGAATTGTATTCATTATATTTATATTTGAATCTAACTCTAAAGTTCTAAAGATGGCATCCAACTCTCTGCTCACCACAAAGAATAAAGGACTGTAGTTCTATTGAATAGCTCTATTTCTCAGAAATAGACAAAGGTACAGGAAAAGTAAATCTGGAGATAGAAGGTAGGTTAGTGGAGGCTAGGGAGACCTGCTAAGTGGTTCCTTCTGGGGATGATTAAAATGTCTTAAAATTGGTTGCGGGGATGGCTATGTGATCTGTAGATCTTCCAAGTGTGCACTTCAAGTGTGTGAGTGTATGAACTCCCATATGAATTCTCTCTCAGTAACTTTTTAAAAAGAATGTAATTCAAAATTACCAAGGCTTTATTTTGTTTTGGAGTTTTTAAAAAATCAATTCATTTCCCAAATGTATCCTCCCTCCTAATTTCAAGGACAGCATACAGTATAGGAAAAATTATGTGAAAACACACAGCAAAGAGGGGGTGGAGGAAATGGCTTTGGAGGAACTCTATGACTCAAGCCTACCATTGCTTTATGGAGGAGGTCTCTCCTTCATAAACTGAGTGTCAAGCGGGTGGGGGATGTTAGTTTGCTTTTCATCCCTGTGGCAAATACCTGAGAAAAACAACTTTGAGAAGGAAAGACTTACTTTGGGTTCATGGTTTCAGAGGTTTCAGTCTGCTCAGCTGGCTCCATTGCTTTGGGGCTCCGGTGAAGCCAAACACCATGGTGCAAGGGCATGGTTAAGAAAATCTGCTCAGCTCATGGCAGTCAGGGAGCAAGGGTGGGGGCAATAGATTGGGCACAAGAAATACACTTCCAGAACATGTCCCTAGTGACCTACTTACTCCAGTTAGGACCACCTATACAGTTTCCATCACTTTTTTTTTTTTTTTTTTTTTTTTTTTTTTGGTACTGGGGATTGAACTCAGGGGCACTCAACCACTGAGCCACATCCTCAGCCCTATTTTGTGTCTTATGTAGAGACAGGGTCTCACTGAGTTGCTTAGCACCTCGCCATTGCTGAGGCTGGCTTTGAACTCGCGATTCTCCTGTCTCAGCTCCATCACTTTTTAATAGTCCATTCAAATTAGTAATCCATCAAATGGGTTAATCCACTAATGAGGATAGATCTCATAATCCAACCATTTCCTAAAAGCCCCACCTCTGAACATTGCTGCATTTGGAGACCAAGCTTTCAACACATGAGCCTTTGGGAGACATTCCAGATCTAAATTATAATAGGGAGAGTAAAATAAAAGAGAGGAAAGCTGGGCATAGTGGCACACACCTGTATTCCCAGTGACTCGAGGCAGGAGGATCCCAAGTTCAAAGCCAGCCTCAGCAACTTAGTAAGGCCCTAAGCAACTTAGCAAGACTGTCTCAAAATAAAATATAAAAGGGCTGGGGATGTGACTTAGTGGTTAAGTGCCTCTGTGTTCAATCCCTGGTATAAGAGAGAGAAAGAGAGAAAGTAGGATCCTCATAGACTCCTCCAGGGTTGGTCATCAGAATTGTGAAAGGCCCAGGAGGATAGGAACTGACCCATGAAGTCATCTTTGGGGTGCTAGTTAACAGAATCCCACTCAAATAAGCTTACTTATGAGTTTTTATAATGAGTTTTTTTATAATGAGTTTTCATTAGGGTGACTCAGGGATATATTCTAGATCCAGAGGCAGAGGATACAGACAGAAGGACCAGAAAGCCACCAGTTGCCAAGCTCTGCCTTCCCCCAGTGGTGTTCTCCATCTCTTTAAATGAAAGTCAGAAAAGAACTGTCCAGACCTCTATACTTCCTCCAGGTTACAGAACTGCACTTACAGAAGACCTAAGCCTCAATTCCAAATTATTCCACTGGTTTAGTCCAGGCGGACTTACATCTGAATTTAAACTGTTTACAGGTAAGTTTATGGTTGATGTTTCCTTTTTATCACATGTGGAATTACTACTTCCAAACTTCAACTTTTTAAAAAAAAATTCAATCAGTGGGAACAACCTCTTTTGACAAACAGGCTTCAGAAACCTATACATTCCCACCAACCAAGAAGAAATAAGAAGCCCTGCTTGGGAGTAGGAAGGTTCACAACTGGACTCTGCAGCCCACTCACCTCCACGGGCCTCAGTTTTCTTACATACCAATATCCTTTCTGTTGTAGGGTTAATTTTTAATATAAAACAAGGTAATGCTAAACAGCTTCCTAGAGAGCTTAGCATGGACACAAAGCTTAGTATAGGCATACATTAGGAACCCAGTAACTCTTACTAATACTATCACCAAAATAAAAATTTGAGCCACCCACTAGTGACCTTATTTGGAAATAGGGTCTTTGCAGTGGTAATTAAGGATCTGGCATGATACATCTTGGATTAGTGTGGGCCCCAAATCCAACGACAAGTATCTATATAAAGGAAGAAGATATAGACATAGAGAAGGCCTCACAGAGATGGAGACAAAAACTTGCTATGTAACTACGGCCATGGAGTACTGGCAGTCACAGAGCTGGAAGGATCTAGAAAGCCTTCTCCTCAGAATCTTTGAAGGGAGCATGGTCCTGCCATCACCTTGACTTCAACCCACTAATAGTGATTTGGGATTTCTGGGCTGTAGAACTATGAGAGATAAGACTTCTGCAGGTTTAAGCCACCAGGCTAGTGGTAATTGTTACAACAGTCCACCTGTTTTCCCGGCAGTCCTGTAGATTTGGGCCTTCTGATGGGGTCTCTGGTGCCCCCTCCTGGTCCAAAGAAAGAACTGTGCCCCCTTGTGTTCTGCTGGTATTTGACATCTCAGATGAAATGGGAGAACCAAGGGAATCTCAAAACGTAGAAATCTGGTCCTAACTCAGGCATAGTGGTGCACGCCTGTAATCCTGGGCTACTTAGCAAGAGCTGGGGATGTAGCTCAGTGGTAGAGCACCCCTGGGTTCAATCCCAGTACTAACAAGAAAGCAAGAAAGAAGTGAGAGGAAGGGAGGAAAAAGAGAGGGAGAAAGAAAAAATATGGTTGTAGGGGAGAAAATAAGAGTGCATAATTTCACCTTGTCTTAAAAAAATAGTGAATTCTGTAGCACTTGTCCTGAAGTCTTGTGCTCCAGCCTGTGCTCTCCAGTCATTCTTGGAAAATACAACCCCTTGGTGACGGCCCAACCAACTTCTCTTTTATATTCTTGAATTTTTCATTAACAGAAATCTTTTCTTGTAACTCAATCCTACACATTCTGCAGATACCCTGGAAACTGCATGCTTCTGAAATCATCAACTTATACTGTCTGGTCTGATCACACACCCTATTCTTCCAGCTCAGTTTCTCAAGTACCCCTTGCATAAACCAAGACTGCTAGCCCATTGATCCCTCTAATTCAGTTCATCTTTCTTGGCTTATTTTATTGCCAAAACTGAATTTGTTTTACTTACTTGGGTTCATATTATTATCATGCTTTCACAAACACCAACAATTCCCTGATGCACTCTCCTACCTCCCGTCTCCAACTCATCCAGTGATGGTTTTCAGTTTTCTTGCAACTGGCAGAAATCTAGCCCCAACCATCTTCCACATGCATTTCTCTCTACTCAGGCACTCATTCTTGCCCATCCTCCTGCCCTCTCACTATTGATTGAAACCTTGGGGAAATGAAGTCATCATTGAAAACTAGAAGCCATCTCTTATAATTTGGATATGAATTGTCTCCCAAAAGCTCCTGTGTCAATAAAGGAATGTTTGTAGGTGACATGAGAGCTGTAGCCTGGTTAGGTCATCTTAATCTGAATGGATTAACTGGATGGTAACCATAGGCAGGTCAGACATGGCTAGAGGAGATGGGTCACTGGGGGAGTGCCCTGGAAGGCTGCATCTTCCCCAGGGCCCCTTCCCCTTTCTCATTGTCTACCACAAAGTGAGCTGTTTTCCTCCACTACATCTTTCCACCATGATGTACTGCCTCACCATGGGCCCAGAGCCATGGAGATAGCCCACCATGGGCTGAACCTCAGAAATTGTGCTCCAAAATAAACTTTTTCTCCTCTCAGTTATCTTTATCAGGTATCTTGGTCACAGTGACAAAAAGGTTGACACACCATCTAAGCCATGTTACTAACCTTTTTGCATCTACCACCATATTGTTCTTTCTTTCTGCTGTAATGGAGGACAAGTCCCTCCTGTCTAATTCCTTCATGTATACTTTAGATCCCATCTCCCTTTTGTCTTTCCCAAATTTCATTTCTTCTGTTATTCCCCCATCCTCTTTCCTACATTATCAGTGTCTCTCTTTTTGACAATTTATTTTCACTGACACACAAATCTGTCAGATCCGGCCTCATGGGCATGTGCCTTCTGCATTACACAGGGCCTTGTGCATGGTTTAACACTACATTGTCACTGGTCTTTTTTTTTTTTTTTTTTTTTTTTTTTTGGTACTGGGGATTGCACTCAGGGGCACTCAACCACTGAGCCACATCCCCAGCCCTATTTTGTGTGTATTTAGAGACAGGGTCTCACTGAGTTGCTTAGCGCCTTGCTGTTGCTGAGGCTGGCTTTCAACTTGTGGATCTCCTGTCTCAGCCTCTCAAAGTGCTGGGATTACAGGCATGCGCCACCACGCCCGGCATTGGTCATTCATTTTTGAACAAGGGGCCAGTCCTGCAAGCTACAGAATCTTCCATTTTCCTCTGCTTTCTCTCTGGTTTGCCAAGAGTAGCCAACATGAATCATTTGTACTTCTGCATATATCTCACTTCATTAACTCACTTTGTTCTCGTTAATTCAAGTATTCTGATACCAACACTTTCCTCCTGAAACCATCCTTGCCAAAGTTGCCAATGGCCTTGATTTGCTGAAGTGCAATGAATGCTTTTCTGTTGTCATCCCTCAGGCCTTCCTCTTATTCAGCCTCCTAGCACCCTGCTGATGACTTTTCTAGAATGTTCTCAATTAGTAACTGTACAACTTTAATGTTTGTTTTTTGTTTTCTTGCACTAGACTCTAAGCTCTGCGAGCAGGAAGCATGCCTGCTCATGTGTGCTGGTGCCTGAGGTAGGGCCAGGCACATAGAAGGTGCTCAGTGCTGTTTATTGGGTTAATGAATGAACAAATGTGCAAGAGAATTAAAGATCTTAGTAAGAATTCATATGATGAGTAATGTATAAACTCGGTAGGGAATTTTTAAAAGTTAGATCTAATGGACCAAGAAAGAAAGGAGAGTCCAAAAAGCTGGGTAGCCTGGAAAAGCATTGAGTGGCTGTGAAATAGGACACATCAGGAAAGCCCAAGGGTGGGCTCTTGCCGTCAGAAGTCTGCACTGAAGTTCAAGAAGTCTAAGTCAGTGTCTCAAGTTCTAAGTGCTGACTAGTGCTGGGGCAGCCGCGAGTGTGGCTGGATGGGGTGAACTGGAAGTGAAGGGCACTGGGGTTGACATCAATTTGCTGCTGTGAGGTTGCTGTATAGGTTGCTCCCGTGAATATTCCAGCAATCAGATCAATAGAAGTTGGAGTGAAAAGGAAGACATCACCAGTATTTTCAATGAATAATAATAACTGACACTTAAAAACTGCAGCGGGCCAGGTACTGTTTTAGTGCTTTGCATATATTATTTATATGTTAACAATTCTAGGAACTCTAGGTTATTACTACTGACTCCCATTTCATAGGTGAAGGCATTGAGGCAAGAGAGGTCACTCACCCAAGGTCAAACAGCTAGCAAACATACAGTTTTGCTCTAGGAATCCAAGCTGTTCCACCACCTCCTGTTTGAATGACAATGTTGTGATTGGACTGGAGAAGAAGGCAGGAATTGGGCGTCAAGGGCTCTGTATTCCATGCCAAGCTTTGCCGTGACCCTCTCGGCCAGTACCGTGAAGGATGGCAGGCTGGAGCAGGGCAGAATCGGGTTGATGTTCTGTGCAGATGAGTCAGGCCAGAATAGCCTAGAGGTGGGAGGGCTCTTCAGATACTCTGGATGATTGGGACTGATAGTAGGCAGGCACTAAGAATGGTATTTTAGAAAGGAAGTGGAGGTATGTGGCAATGGCAGGACAAACTTGAGATGTGGCACATCCTAGAGGAACAAGCAGGAGCTAGAACGGCCTCGGGGACAGTTGAAGCTCACCTAGCCCAGGGCGTGAGAGAGTACAAACCTGGTGACCTACAAAAATGGCTTTCTATTTGTCATCCTGCACCCACAAAGAGGGCGGGCAGGCAAGGGGTGACACATTGAGGTCTCAGCAGAGATGAGCTGGCCAAGAACCTGCATGAGGGGTCTCCAGGGATTTGAGGCGCCCTTTTCAAGGCTCTCCCACTTCCCAGGTCCTGCGCCTGCTCGCTCTCCCCAGGGCTGTGAGCCAGGATTCCCAGCAGAGGGCAGTGCAGGCTTGCATTTGGTCTTGGTCTCCAGTACCAGGCCCTCGCCACCTTCCCAGGGTCCTAAGCCTGCTGGAACACCAAGCATTTCTGCAGCACACACTTGAGTCAATACCGTGATGGGGTTAGCGGGTGCAAGAAAGGCTTGAGGGACCCCAGGGACCAAGGCAACTCAAAAAGCAGTGTTGGACTTGACAGGCCATGAACACACCTGCACAGGGGGCCACTCCCCGCTCCTTCCTATTCCCACCCAGCTCTGTTGACCCTAGCTCCAAAAGACAGAGAAATGTTTAGGAGCATCATTCCTAGGTGGGTGTGGCCATGTGCCATGGAACCTCTTCTGGGGAGGCTCCTGCTTTAAAGAACAGTCAAGGAGACACCATCAGGGGCCCCTCATGGAGTAGGGATCAGGACACAGAAGCAAAAGAACCCAGAGTTCTGGCTGGGCTTTGAAACCTACCCACCCAACCAGGAAAAAAATGAGGGCTGGAATGATTGTGGAAAGTTCCCCAGAGCTGACTCCAAACTGGGTGTCTCATCATGAATGAAGGCCCTATGTCCCTCCCACTCTAATTGTTTTAAGGATTTTTTTTTTTTTTTTTTTTTTGCAGTTCCAGGAAATCAAACCCAGGGCCTTGCACATGCTAGGCAAGCACTCTACCACTGAGCCATCTCCTTGCACATGCTAGGCAAGCACTCTACCACTGAGCCATCTCCCTAGCCCTACTATTATTTTTAATCATGGTAATATAAACATAAAATTTACCAATCTAACCATTTTATACAGTTCCATCATGTTAAGTGCTTTCATGCTAGATTTTATGATATTCACGTGCAGAATGAGTTACAGAGAAATACAATGAACCTCCAAGAAAAGGAGGTTTTAGTCAGCTTTTTTCGCTGCTGTGACTAAAAGGACCCAACCAGAACAATTGTAGAGAAGGAAGAGTTTATGTGAGAGCTTATGGTTTCAGAGGTCTTAGTCCATAGAAGGCCAGCTCCACTACTTGGGGCTTGAGGTGAGGCAGGACATCATGGCGGAAGAGTGTGGCAGAGAGAAGCAGCTCCCATGGTGACCAGAAAGCAGAGAGAGAGAGACTCCATTCACCAGATACAAAATATGTACCCCAGTCCACACCCCAATTCCCACCTCCTCCAGCCACACACACCCTACCACTTCAGTTACCACTCAGTTAATCCCTATCAGGGAATTAATTCACTGACTGGGTTAAGACTCTCACAACCCAATCATTTCTCCTCTGAACCTTCGTGCATTGCCTCACACGTGAGTGTTCAGGGGATACCACACATCCAAACCGTAACAGGCAGAGACCTGGAAAATGACTTTGCTGGGAAACAAATGAGGAATTCCAAGGAAAGTGTGAAAGGTTTTGCAAACCACTGTGCACCCCTGAGCTTTCCAGAACACCTCTGGGAGGAGGTTACATCCTGTATCTCAGTGATATCTCTCCCATGCCTTCTCACACTTTGGCTAGAAAGAGCCCACATCTCATCTGGAAGTACTCAGCGAAGACCCCAAAGAGATCCCCACCCACGGTCAGAAAAGGACCAAAGCACGAGCCTGTAATCCCAGCACTTAGGGAGGCTGAGACAGGAGAATCACGAGTTCAAAGCCAGTCTCAGCAACGGCAAGGCGCTGAGCAACTCAGTGAGACCCTGTCTCTACATAAAATACAAAATAGGGCTGGGGATGTGGCTCAGTGGTCGAGTGCCCCTGAGTTCAATCTCCAGTACCAAAAAAAAAAAAAGAAAAGAAAAGAAAAGGACCAAAGTCTATCTGAAGGCCTCTGAAATATAGTTGAAAATATCATGTGCAGAGTGAGCCAGGGGGAAATTCTTAGGAATCATGACCAGGAATTTTTTTCTTTTTCTTTCCTTTTTTTTTTTTTTTTTTTCTCTCTTTTTAACATTAACAAAGTGTAAAACAAAAATTATGATTACCCTGATTTTTGTAATTAAAAGGTAAAATTAACCCATGAGAACACAGCAATTAGCACCCTCCCTCCACCCAAAAAAATCTACACCCCTAACACCAATCCAAGCTGTGCAATTTCAGTTTCAGGGCCTTCACCTGAAGGGCTCATTAAGTGCTGCTGAGGTTTAAAAAGTCCTATACTTTACAAAATATCTGACAGTGAAGGGCACAGAGACTAAGGTGATGCCATCCTCACGGTGCGAACAGCTTGTGGACTGCATAGGCTACCACATCCGTGTACTGACCAGTGGCCCTTTAAATTCAAGTTTAAGCAGGACTGCAGACCTGTCTACCCCACCTGAAACCACCATGTAAAATACCCCCGAGGAGATTAATGAGATTCCCAGATGCAGTGACAGGCCAACAGCACCGTATTCTTGAAAGATCTTTTTCAGGTGCTATGACCTGCTTTGCTTTTTTAAATCTCTGTGCTGCTGTTGTTGCTGCCTCAGTGATTCTGCTGGTGTCCTGGTGGTCACAGCAGACTTCCTGGGCCATGCACAGCAGCCAGGTGTCTGGCCCCAGCAGAAACAGAGCCAGGGCCAGGGGCAGGGTGAGGCCCCTCCCAGGGACCCGGGCACCCATCCTGCCTGCTGGGCCCAGCAGTGCCAGCAATGCAGCCATGATACACAGCAAGGTGCTGCGGCCAGCACAGAGGACCCGGGCATGGTCAGAATTTGTAAGTAATAAAATGCATTAGATACAAAGCCTTCTGTGAGCTGAAAGCTGAGCAAGACAGAACTTGAGCCCCTGATGATAACAATAGCTAATATGCAGAGCAGGCTCCCTAAGAATCCACCACAATGAAGTGGTGGACTTGCTCGGGTCTTGCTATAGGGATGCTGATACTCTCCCCATTTCACAAAGGACGAAGTCAAAGTCCCACAGGCTCTCACACTCACTCACGGTCATAGGGGACCTACAGGTGGAGCCTGAATTCAGAACCAGCTCCAGTGACATTGCTAATGACTACACCCTTGCTGATCCTGTGCTGGGGGCTGAGTGCAGTCATGAGCTAGACCCGGACGCCCCCATCCTGGGAAAGCTAAGGTGCTGAAGGAAGGATATGTTTACAAACTTCAAAGAATGTTAGAGTCACACTCTTGGGGAGCCCGAATGGCCCCAACTGTCCATTTAGACTGGCAAATCCCCTAGTACTTTAAGGAGGGTGTCAGTGCGATCAGGGACAGATGCCAACCATCCCACCCCTTCCCCTATTTGCCCTCTGGTTCAGCCCTATTGCAAAACGTTGTTTTAATATCAGCAAAGGACCTTAACAATTTGGAAAGTTTTAGTACCTAGCACGTGTTGGAATGTGCAGCCTGTACAGGAACTGCCTCAGCTGGGCCTCCTTCATTCTCCCTGTCATCCAGTTCATTAAGGGATTTGAGTCTGACCAAGAGCCCTGCCCGGAAAGACGGCCCTTGGGGATGGTGTTACTTCTTAATCCAAAAGGACAGAGAGAAAAAAATAGGACAGGAAATATAGTATGCTTTTCTATCGCCCTTTATTGGGTTTTTTAAAGCACATCTGAGCTCTTACATTTCATGCTACTGGTAGATGGAAAAGAAGAAGTTTTAAAAACAGTATTTTGGGTGGCCCAGGGAGCTCTGCACAGCGTGGCTTTAATTAACCTCCCCTTTCTTTCGCTCTCTATCTGACCTCCTCCCTCAACCTGTGCCCACTGCATTGTCCCTGGGGAAGCACTGTGCGCAGCTCTTCTAATCGGTGACAACCCACATCCATTTATTTATCATCACCTAGCTGAACTTAGCACAGAACAAAACACACAGCCTCTTACGCCCAGGGCTCAGTGGCTCTGAAGCTGAGGCATTTATGCTCACACGCGTTCCTGTTTCCCTTTGTTATCTGTTCTTTATTTTTTGGAACCACGGCCTGCTTTCATTTGTCTGCACAAGTGGGGGATGTCTGAGTGCACTTTGGGATGCAAGTGTTCCCAGATATTGGGGACTAGAGGGAAAGGTGTGGGCCATCCCGCCCACCGGGTCCAGTGGCTATGTTTGCATCTGGCTTTTTGGAACTTGTTTTTTTGGCATATTGTTGTTGCTCATATTAACTAGCACAGCTGCATTAGGTGGCTTTGGAATTTCTTTAGCCTCTTATCGGTGAGCGAGACGTGTCACTTTAACCCTCTCTGGTGCTTCCCTGGCTGACTTGAAGCACGAGCCAGCCTTCTGCAAGAAGGCTCTCAACTTCTTCCACAGGAGCACTGTGAGCTTCTGGCCAGAGAGTACCCAGTGAGGAGTCTCATCCCAGGAATCATCCCTTAAAATTCTTTCTGAGGGCTGGGGCGGTGGCTCAGTGGCACAGCGCTTGCCTAGCATGTGTGAGGCACTGGGTTTGATTCTCAGCACTGCACATAATTAAATAAAATAAAAGTCCATCAACAACTAAAAATATATTTTAAGAAAAAAAAATTCCTTCTGGATTTATCCACAAGGGACTGGGTTTTACAAGAACAGGATATGAATTCTAGGTTTGGGTGGTATTATTGGGATTTTCTCTACACATCCCTTTGGATCAACTTAAGTGTCCATTTCAATTTCTTTAGACCACAGTTTTCCAATCTTGGCACTACTGGCTCTTGGTGCCAGATAATTCTTTGCTGTTGGGAGCTGTCCTGTGAATTATGGGATATTTCAGCAGTCTCCCTGGTCTCTGGCCCCTAGGTGCCAGTAATATCCTCAGTTGTGACAACCAAAAATATCTCTAGACATTTTGATTTGTCCCCTAAGGGTCAAATCACTCCTGGCTGAGTTTTGTATGGTGGTAGGTAGAAGGCAGGATACACAGGACAGCCTTCGTGACGACTTATGTGACCCAGAATGTCAGGAGTGCTAAGGCTGAGAATTCTTGCCCTGTTTAGCCAGGCATTAGTGAGTGTTTTGGTTTTTTCCACTAAACAAATTCCTAATTGATACGCCCCTCATTAAGAGTTTCTCCCTACCAAGTGCAGTGGCACACACCTGTAATCCTGGCAGCTCAGGAGGCTGTGCCAGGAAGATTGCAAGTTCAAAGCCAGCCTCAGGAACTTAGTGAGGTCCTAAGCAACTCAGTAAGACTCTTTCTCTAAATAAAATAGAAAAAAAGGGATGGGAATGTGGCTCAGTGCTTAAGCGGCCCTGGGTTCAATCCTCATTTTTTTTTTAAAAAAGTTTTTCTCCTTGTAAAAAGTAGAAAAGTCTTAAAACCAGGAGGAGTGGTGTATTCCTGTAATCCTAGCTACCTGGAGGCAGAGGCGGGAGGATCACAGCTTGGGTAACTTGGTGAGACACTGTCTCTTATTTTAAAATATATATATATATGTATATATATATATATATATATATATACATATATATATATGTATATATACACACACACACATAAAAGTGATGAAGAGGAGCCAGGCATGGTGGCACATGCCCATAATCCCAGCACTTTGGGAGGCTGAGACAGGAGAATCACGAGTTCAAAGCCAGCCTCAGCAATGGCGAGGTGCTAAGCAACTCAGTGAGACCCTGTCTCCACATAAAACACAAAATAGGGATGGGGATGTGGCTCAGTGGTCAAGTGCCCCTGAGTTCAATCCCCAGTACCAAAAAAAGTGATGAAGAGGAAAAATGTGGTCATCCTAAATGTGTGCATATTCAGAGCTTTGTGGAAATGTAGACAGACCCTTTTAAGAGAAATTCAGCAAAAAAATGAGGCCCCAAGAGGATTGACCTGCAGGATGCTCAGGTGGTAACGGCATTTTAACCACCTCCATGCTGACTCAAGGGGCTAACTTTCCCCTTCGAGGGCTTCAGTGAAGAGTCTCCTGTTGGAGACTTCAGTGCCACACCCTTAGGGGAGTATACAGCAATAAACGTATGATGCCCAGACCTCTAGGTGGGTGGTTTGTGCTCTGGTGAGGGAAGGTCCAGGACTCCCCTCTCTTCAAGGGCCAGACCTAGAGACCTAACAATGTGGTAGAAGATTTGTAACTAGGTCCTGGGACACATGGATGCCACCTCCTCTCAACTCTGAGGGGTGAGGCTCCTCTGTTGTTTGCTGTTGGGGATGGAACCTGGCCCTCCTGCATGCCAGGCAGGTGCTCCTCCATTGAGCGCTCCACACCCTCTACCTCCTTTGGTGCAATTCTGGGATTCCACAAATTTCAAGGCCCTCAGAAGCAATGTTTTTGTGTGTGGAGAACCCTTACCCGGAATCTGGTTCTCTTGGGAGGTAGTAGGAAAGGACTCTTTTTGCCAAACCAAAGCCAGAAATGTCTCATCAGAGACAGTCAAAAACAACTCAGTGTGCTTTGGCCATTTTCCATTCTCCACAGCTACTGTGGCCAATGGTACTGCCCCAGTGGATCTGCGCAGCCTGCTGGGCTTGGTGAGTCTTTCTCTGCTTCCTGGGTCTTTCTCTGTTTTCTGGAGAAAGAAACTTGTGCTGCTTCAGGGTCTCAAGTCTAGAGCTCAGGAGAGTCCCAGGAGGGCCCTCTCTTCCCCTATGGTGGGAAACACATCGAGACGCACAGCTCTCAGGCACACATCTCAGAACCCCATGGGAGAAATATCCCCCAGTTCTTGGACTTAGGGTGACTGGTGTCATAGGAAGATTTCCATATTACAAAGAATTTCCTCCCTTGATACCATTCAGTCTCTTTGTCCAGATTTCCCAGTTGAATCATGGCCTCCAAATGTGTCCAAATGCTAATCTCAGAACCCCTGAATGTTACTTTATCTGGGAAAAAAGGGGATTTTGCCGATGCAATTAAATTTAGTCTCCAGATAGGGCAATTATCCTGGATTATCTGGGTGGACCAATGGCATCACAAGGATCCTTCTGACAGGAATGTGAGAAGAGCCAGGCAGAAAGGGGAACAAGATGTGATCCAGAGCAGAGACTAGAGAGACGCTTCCTGAAGGCGGAGGAAGGGACCATAAGCCAAGGAACATGGGTACCAAGAGAACCTGAACTGGGTAAGGAAGCCTTCAGAAAGAACCAGGCCTGCCAACAACTTGACTTTAGTCCGGGGAAACTGAAATCAGAATTCTGTTCTCCACAACTATAGGCAAATAAACATGTTGTGTTAAGCCAGGAAGTTTGTAATAATTTGTTTCAGCAGCCATAGAACACTAATACACACAGCATGCATATTGAGCATTCACAACTTATTGAACAATTTATGCATATTTGCTGAGCAGCTACTTTGTGCACACACTTCTCCAGGTATAATAAGGAAGGGTAAGCAAAGCAACTACCATTGCCTGAGCCAGCACCATTTGTTGTGATGGGCACTATGCTCAGAGATTTTACATACATGATCTCATTTAATCCACAGACAACACTGAAAGTTAATGCAGACTCCACTATGCAGATATCAAAAATGGTGCTCAAATGGCCTCAAATAGCCTGCTTTAGGTCCTACAAGTAATTGGAACCACAGGTCCAGCCACACCTTTCTCAGAACACAGCCTTCCTGAGACTCATGAAGAAGATACAGCCAGGCACAGTTGGCACATGCCTATAATCCCAGTGGCTCAGGAGGCTGAGGCAGGAGGATCATGAGTTCAAAGCCAGCCTCAGCAAAAGTGAGGTGCTAAGCAACTCAGTGAGACCCTGTCTCTAAATAAAATACAAAATAGGACTGGGGATGTGGCTCAGTGGTTGAGTGCCCCTGAGTTCAATCCCCAGAACCAAAAATAAAAGAAGATGTGAACACAGCCTAGCATGGGTATAGCTGACCATCCATTGCCTGCGCACTGCCATTCCCTGGCATAGAAGCTCTTTTTCCTCAACAATTGAGCACATGTACTGAATGCCCACTATATGCCAGGCACAGTGCTGGTCTGCAGGAACACTAAGATGAAGGAGCTTCAAGGAGCTGTGTGGGAGACGGGCACGGTGGCACACACCTGTAATCCCAGCACTTGGGGAGGCTGAGACAGGAGAATCGCGAGTTCAAAGCCAGCCTCAGCAACAGTGAGGCGCTAAGCAACTCAGTGAGACCCTGTCTCTACATAAAACACAAAATAGGGCTGGGGATGTGGCTCAGTGGTCGAGTGCCCCTGAGTTCAATCTCCAGTACCAATAAATAAATAAATACATACATACATACATACACTCATGCAATCTTCCCACCTGCTCCCTGTTTCTTCTGTCTGTAACAGTATAGTGCCAGAGAATTCATACCAACCCCCACCCCATCAACCAGTGACCCAGGGCATTAGTGCATAAGTCCCTCAGCTCCCACACCTCTTAGGTGGGTAACTCTGAGGCTTGCTTTTCACACCAGATTAGGCTTCCATTGTTGGCTGTGGGAACTCCCTTGCTGATTCACGCACTCTTTGTTCTCCTTCCCTGCCTCATCCACCTGCTTCATCCTTTCTACTTCCAGAGATCACTTCCTGAATAAACCAGCTGCATCAAAGCCCTTGCCTCAGGCTTTGCTTTTGAAGAAACACAAACCAAGATGCTGCCCCCACACACACCATGATTTGTCCTAACCTGACTCTGGGACAGAAAGTGTCCTCCTGGCCTTCAATGTTTGCAAAGAAAAGGTGCCAACCAGAAGGACCTGGGAGTGTGCTCAACATATTAGTTTGAGATGCTGCCCAGGACTGATTCTAAGTCCTTCTAGAACTCTACATGTGGTCAACAACACACTATGGGCAATGATAAAAGGAGCAGTTCTCATGTGCCAGGCAAGAACCACACATTCTATCATTCATGTCTCATAATAACTCAGACTCAGGAATGTTTGAAGCAGGGGGCTAGAAAGCAGCAGAGCTGAATCAAATGCAGTTCATCTAAGGAAAAGCCTGGGATCCAAGTCATGGTATTATTCACTCAGAGTGCTGGGGCTGTGATGGAGAAGGGCAGTTGTTATAGTTCCAGGCTTTTAATAATGAATTAATCAGCTTAGCGCCTTTTTTTATTTTTTTAACTACACTTCTGGTACAGATTCACACCTGTGACCAGTGTAGACTCTGCCTGGCAGCCTCCAGTCATGGTGGGTTTTAGACATTGAATCAGACAAAGCCCAAACTGGGTAACTACAGTACTGCAACAAACTACCTCAGTCTCTGCTTTTGAAAAAGCATTGATTATTGATCAAACCCAAGATTATTGATCTTTATGGTTAATTTTCATGTAGTTTATATTATAAATGAGGATAACTAAATGCACCTAATCTAGAAGATCGCATTATAGCTTGTATTTTAAGTGGCTTTTATGACTTCTAAGTTACACTATGATGAGCAATAATAGCAAGAAAAAAAGTCCAAGCACATCCTGGGCATTGGCACATCACGTTGTTGAATCCTCTTGACCTCCCTAGGAAGAGGTGGGAATGGGGACTCCAGAAGTCAATCAGCTTGCCCAAGGTCAGCAGGTGGGACTACAGGGCAGAGGAGGGCTGTGGAGGTTGGTGATTGGGAAGCCCATGCTTTCCACCAGTGAGCTACTTTGTCACTATTATTTCTAACTGGGGCTATAAGTGCAGGTTCTTTGGTCATAAGCGTTTCATTTCCTGATCATCCACTTGGGCCTGTATTTAAATAATCAGTTTTCTTATGTTGGGAACACGAGCAGACTTAGAGCACCCACGCGGGCCCTGGCTTGGCCCTGAGTAGTCTGCTTCCCATCAGAATCTGCAGGAGAGGATGAGCTTCCGCCTGGCTGGGGATAGAGCTACCCTGGAACTGTACCGGGCAGTGCCACCGTCAAGGTCAGGCTGCAGGAGAATGCCAGCTGACACCACAGTAGTCTCGTGATCAAAGTAATGTCACCAGCAGGGAGGCTTGTCAACATCATGCCCCCTGATACGGCCTACTGACAAGGCCATGTCATTTCACTGGGACTCTTACAAAATGTATAGCCTCTGTCTAATCATGAGAAAACATTAAACCAACTCAAAATGACCTGTGTCAACCCTTGTGGAAGGCAAGGAAAGACTGAGGAACTGTCAGAGATTGGTGGACTCTAAGGAGAAACGACAACTAGATATGAAGCCGGGTTCTGCTGGGACCTGGGAACACAAGAGTGACATTCATGTGTAAATAAAGCCAATAAAGCCCACATAGAGTTCGCAGTTTAGTAAACAGTTTTGTACTGCGTTAACTGCACAGTTTGGATTAGTGTACTATGGTTATGTAAGATGTTACCATTAGCACAAACTGGGTGAAGGGCATGTGGGAAACTTCTGTGCTATTTTTCTGTAAGTTTTAAAATATTTCATAGTAAGACTTTTTGTTTAAAAAAGGTATTAAAGATAGGTGAGGGAAAAAAAAGGCTGGAACTAGACTGTCTAGGAAGGAACATGCCTTAAGCTCTGCTTCTAACAGATGTGCAGATGATAGATTTTAATTTTCCCCCCAAGTACTGGGCACTTTGCCACTGAACTACACCCCCATCCCTTTCTACTTTTTTCATTTTGAGACAGTCTTGCTAAATTGTGGCGGCTAGCCTTGCACTTGTGATCCTCCTGCCTCAGCCTCCCCAATAGCTGGGATTACAGGCATGCGCTACCTAGACTGCTAAATCTTTCTTAATCTTCTTTTTGGAGGCTCTCTTCTGGAGATTTAAAAAGGTCCCCCACAGATAGTGCTAAGAACTTTGACCCAGCAGGAAGGAGAGGTAACCAATCTAGCTCTCAGCTTATAGGCAGCTCAGGGAAAGCAGTAGACCGCAGTGCCTGGAAAGAGCTGAGCCTTACATCTGACTTGACCCTTAAGCCCTGAACATCAATCTCCAGAGACCACCCCTCCTCCACAGTCCCACAAGCCTGCCCCTGTCCCCTCCATATTCCTAGCCTAAGTCCTGCTAATTGAGGCCCTCTTCGTGCCCATTTTAACCTGATTTCACCTGTGTTCAGGTATTGGCAAGGAGGGGAAGGGAGGACCTATGTCTTCCAGCTCCTCCCTGAGTTCTGCTAGTGAACTAGTCCTGAGTCATTTGTCAGAGCTTTCGTCCTCCCTAGCTTTGGGACAAATAAGGAGTCTCCCTGTACCTAGGACAAACAGTGCAATACCAGACAGTTTGCAACGTCATTTGACAGCTTCCGATTTGGGAGAGGCTCTGCGGGAACTGCTTGTGCCCTGCTTTCCCTTCGCTGCCGTGGTTCTCAGATTAATGGCTGGCCAGCACTCCCTTTCCAGGCCAGGCATTTCCGGGGGATGTTGCAAGGATGCAAGAATGAACATTTGGAAAGAACTCTTTGAACTCCTTCATAAATAAGTCTCCCAGCTGGAAACACTGATGCCTTGTTGTGAGTCCTTGTAAAATCTCAAAGCACTTAAGACTTAGTGTTTCTCCCCAGTCATGGTTATTAATTCCATACATAACTAGGAGCTACCCCGGGCCTTTACAACACGCCAGGCTGTGAGGTCCACTTGTGATACATATGAGCTGGTCCCGTGGAGCCCTGTGACTGTGCTCATGTAGGGAGACAAAGGTCACCTGTGACCCGGGCTGAGTTGCTGGTTGAAAAGCAAATCAGTAGTGTGTTTGCATGTCCTGAAGGATGAAGTCACCGCAGGAGACAGGGCTCCCACGCACCGGACCTGGCCCAGGGAGGAACTCAATAATACAAACGATGGCATCCTTTAATCATCACAAGGTGAGAAGAGCTATCACTGGAGATACCAAACTTGGGTCAGAAAAGCAGAAATTGATATTGGTAATGCAAAGTTCTCTGTTTTGGTAATTTATAGCAAAAAAAAAAAATTTAAATGTAGAATTGGGATAGGCGCTGGGATCAGTTCCTAAAATCAAGACTTCTCCTCGCCATTCTCTGCCTCCTGGAGTCAGTGCTTCCTTTCCAAATGGGATCAGTGCCACAGGCATTGAGGGGCTGAGCACAGGGCGTTC
>PVHX01016248.1:25285-43968 GCA_004024805.1 Geosciurus inauris
TGGGGGGGGGGGGGGGGGGGGCTCTGCGAGTAAATCGCCACCAGGTGGCGCTGTGGTTCTCTTACACTCCCCAAGGCTGTGAACGAGCAGACACGGTGTGGAGCTTGTGTGATGTACATGTGGCATGTACATGCATGTCTGTTGATATGTGTGCATGTGGTGTGGGGTGGGGTGTGTATGGATGATGTGTGTGGTATGTCTGGTATGACGTGTGTGTATGTGTGTGTGAGGTGTCGTGTCTGCCATGAGTGGCATGTGGTATGCATGTGGCCTGTGCTCACACAGGCACTGGGACTGAGGCAGCCTCCCTCCCATCCCCCCCACCTCTCATCCAAACCTATCCCCCTCCCTAGCCATCATTCCTCTTCTCCATCCCTGGTCAGAAATTAGCAGAAAGGAGCAAGAAAATCCAGCAGAAACTGTGAAAAAATGTCAGGGGTGTTTTCCAAGACACCTAGGGAAAGAGCATGGTCCTCCTTTACCTCCTTATCCTCCTCCCCCCAGCTCCAGCTTCATGGTGCTGTGTTGTTTTCTGGGAAGATGGCCATCATCTTTTCTTCTTGCGTAAGCATATGCATTTGAAAAGAGGACTCTTAACAAAGACTGGAAGAAGAGTCCTGGAATGGGGTTGCTTCAGACACTGTCCCTGTTAGGCACCAGGACCTAGAAGATACTTGCTGTAGGGAACCTTCCTCTGCCCCCAGGATCACTACATGGGAAAACCCATCTCCTCTGTCTTTGCCTAAAGCTGATCTCAAAGGCCTCAATATTCCAGCTGTGCCTGAGAAACAGGCAGTGTGGACAGGACTGTAAGCCCTAGTGGGAGCTGCAGAAACATCACCATTCATTGATCTGTTCTCTCTCCACCTGCTTAATAGGCATTAAAAGCCACACTCTGAAGGGCTGCCCCCAGCAGTTTTCAGACGCATTGACATAATAGACTTGTCTCCATAGTACAAACCCCCAGGGACTCAGCACAGGCAAACCATTTATAAAACTGTCATGATGCAGGACACATGGGAGATGCCCTGGAAAGGGCTGCAGCTGGCTCTGAGGAATGCTTTGAGTTCAAATCCAGACTCCACTGTCTACCTGGCTGGATGATCCTGGGCAGGTTACTGATCCTGCCTACGCTTCCACCCCTCTGTCTGCAGATCGAGGTTGACAATCCTTGTGCACTGATTGTGATTCTTGATAATACAGTATTTTATTGTGAATCTTGGGAACATAAGATAATATGGGCACATTCACAAAAGAAAAAAGTCGAGGACAATATTAATATTGCTTACTATGCAACAGGCACTGTGGTCAGTGCTCAACATACATAAGATGATGAAGATGATGATGATGATGATTATCATCACCACCTTTGGTGCTAGTGATTGAACTCAGAATCTCACACATGCTAAGCACATGCTCTACCTCTGAGCTACACCCCCAGCCCAGCATAAATAATTTACCTTAATCCTCACAACAGATCCTCTTCTACAGAAGTAGAAAATGAAGCCCAAGGAGCCGGGTGCTATGTGAACTCTTGAATAGTCCCAGGAAAGCTGTGCTGGCTACCACAGAAGAGGTGCTAGCCCTGGGGTCCACTTTCTTTGTGTGAGAAAGAAGCCAGGTGTTTTAACAAGGCAGGTGAGGCAGAGAGAAGGCCTCGGAGGAGGTGGGTTTAGATTTACTTGCTTTGTTCTACAGGGCTGGGTAGTGGTCCTCCATGTTGGTGATGCTTTGGACAAAAGGGTGCCTCATGAAACTGGTGGCTGAGTCTCCTCAGTGTGACATGGAATATCAGGACATTTTCCAGGCTAAACCAATACTCCCTAAGGAAGTGGCATTGTGAGAATTACTGAAAACAGCAATGTGTCTCTCCAGAAGGCATTGGTTTTCTTTTTAAGGGACTTAATTAAACCACGTTTGTAAAAGACACTAACATCTTTTTCACTGGGTGTGGTCAGAAAGTGGCCTTTACAGAGACTCTGTTTTAGACTTGGAAGCTCAGATCTTCAAAGACCAAGGCATCAAAAAAGACTATTGACAAAGCTTGCTACTGTGCATAACATCTGGCATCTCAGAGAAGTTTGCTAGCCTCTTAGCAAACCTATTGACCCTTTCCTGGCCAGGAGAGCTTTCCTTAGGAAAGAAGACAGAGATTTCCATTCATTTGGGGGAAGGGAGGGGCAAGTAAACAGGATGGAGGAAGATGGGAGAGATGAACAAGAGGAGGTGAGACGACGAGGCGAGGGGGAAAGGACCCCAGCCAGGTAGAAGACAGAGCCCTTGGAGATGAAGCCTGAGAGTCACCACTGGAGAGGGGACTTTAGGGATAGAAGCCTTTAAGATGCTTTGCAAACAGAAATGCTAAGAAGACTGTATAGCCGAGTTGATGAGGGGAGGGCCATAGCCCTGGGATCAGGGCTGTCAGGGCCTGGCCAAAGCCCTGGGATCAGGGCTGTCAGGGCCTGGTCACCTCCTCTAAGCTTCATCAAATGGAAGGGTGGCCCTGTCCTCTTTCTAACACCTCTTCCCCGAGAATGCAGCCATTTTCCACATGTAAACAATGAGCTCACTTACGCCCATGGGCCCCTCTCTGGCCTTCTCCTCCCAGGGAGGGGTGGAGGTCCCCAAAGGTCCCCCTCCCCTTCTGGAACCCAGGGCTCCTGGGTGTTGACAGCCACCATCTCTGAGAAGGGAAGGCCCTGGAAAAGCCATCTCCTCCCTTCCTTCCCCCCTGCTTTTCCCAGCGGGGGCCTCCTCACAATGGAGCCAGGCCAGGGCCTGTTGCTGAGGGAACCAGCACACAGCCCTGCCCAGCCCCCTTCTCTACAGAAATAGCCAAGGGAGAGAGCAAAGGATTAAATTGCCCTAATCTCTCAGCTTCAGAGGAGGCTGGGCACCGGCCAGTGAGAGCTGGCAGCTCCCCATTGGCCCCGAGGAAGCAGGGGCCAAGGCCTAATCCCACCATCTCTCCTGCCCCATCTCTGCTTCCCTCTCTTCAACCACAACCCCCACCGCACCCCCAATCGGGGAGACCAGCAGCTTTACTCCCCTAGCACAGGAAAGAACAGCAAAGCCAGACACTATCTGCTTTGCCATTCTGATCTCTCCCAGCACTTGGAATCAAGGAGGAACTGGCCTCCCTCCCTCCTGAGAGCTGTGATTTTCTCTGGTTGTGACTCTTTGTCTGTGAACATGATGGATGTGGATCAGACCACCTCCTACCTGCTGCTGAGGCCCTGCCAAGACCTAAGGGGAAGCGGGCCCAGTCCCCACCCTCCACTCTCCCCCAGTTCCCTGGGGAAGTCTTCATCTGGGCACTAAGGCCTTCCTTTGGTTCAGGGGAAGCTTAAAATAAATTTTTAACAAGAACTGGGCATGTGGCTCAGTGGTTATAGGACCTGGGTTCAATTCCCAATACCCCCCAAAAAAGAAAGAAATTGTGAGTAATACACATACCACTTAAGAAAGTTATAAAAATGAGCCAGGTGCGGTGGCGCAAGCCTGTAATCCCAGCACTTTGGGAGGCTGAGACAGGAGAATCGCAAGTTCAAAGCCAGCCTCAGCAATGGCAAGGCACTAAGCAACCTCAGTGAGACCCTGTCTCTACATATAACACAAAATAGGGGGGCTGGGATTGTAGCTCAGTGGTAGAGCGCTTGCCTTGCATGTGTGAGGCCCTGGGTTCGATCCTCAGCACCACATACAAAGCAATAAAATAAAGACATTGTGTCCATCTACAACTAAAAAAAATATTAAAAAAAAACACAAAATAGGGCTGGGGATGTGGCTCAGTGGTCGACTACCCCTGAGTTCAATCTCCAGTACCAAAACAAAAGAAAGTTATGAAAATGTGTGCAGAAGAAAATTAGACCCCTAGGCTCAGCAACACTAACATTTTAGGTTATCTTTTCACCTAGCATCATGTATTTAATGTACAAAACAGATAATCCAGCAAACACAGCTATAGGCCTCTACTGACTTTCCTTTGAAAATTGAATGTGAGATGGGCCCCTTATACATGGCTGGAGGGGGACTAGGGATATATCTCAGTTGGTAGAGTGCTTGCCTCACATGCTTAAGCCCTGGGTTCAATCCCCAGTACCACACACACACACAAAAGTCAGACCTGGCTGGAGAAAGTGTGAATTGGTGATTTTTTTTTAAACATATCATTTGGCAATGAGTATCAAGAATATTTTTAAAGTTTTACCTTTCAGTCCACTAATTCCATTTCTAGGAAACTATCTTCAAGAATGATCAGATGTACACCAAAAAATTATTTACAGAGATCTTCATTTGGGCATTACTTATAATAGCCAAAATTTGACATTCTCATAAATGTAAAAAAAAAAAAAAAACTAGAGGAACGGTTTAACAAATTGTAGTTACTCATAAGGTAGAATACTCTGTGGTCATTGAAAATCACATTCATTTCAAAGAGCGTGCAGCGCCTATGATGACCTTCCTTTCCTACAGTGGAACGCCCTCCTCAGATTCTACTCTAAACCCTTTGGATGCTTCAGGGCCAACCAGCCTCCCCCAGCTCACCACAGTGTCTATTCTCAGTACCAAACATTTGGGTGATTCATTCATTTTATTATAATTTACTAAGTACTCCTTTCACTTGCTCTCTGGTTTGGGCACCTGAGTGCGTCACCCATTCCTCTGTGTGCGCGCGTGCACACACACAACTGTTGTACATAAAAGAGAGAACTCAAGACGGCAAGCTGCCTGGAGCCAGGCCGTGATTTCCAGGTCCTCACACCTTGCCAGCTCCTCAGTCCTAACATGTCCAAAACAAAATTTGTTGCCTTGATTCTGTTCCAATTCCACATAAAGAAAAAACTCTCTGAATTTACAAAGCTCCCCAAAAGGGCTCTCCTTCCTGCATTTCCAACTTCACAAGAGGTTTCACCCATCCTCCTTGGGGACACCTGGATCCAAGTACTTTGAAATTGCTGGCCAAAACCTCCCACTGGGGGGCTGGGACTGTAGATCAGCAGTAAAGCGCTTGCCTCACATGCGTGAGGCCCTGGGTTCGATCCTCAGCACCACATACAAACCAATAAAATAAAGGCATTGTGTCCATCTACAACTAAAAAAAAATATATTAAAAAAAAAAAGAAACCTCCCACTGGGCTCTCATTGTTGTTGTTTGTTTGTTTGTTGTTTTTAAGTCTTGCCATCTGTCTCTTTCTGTTTCCATTGCTGCCACTCCAGGCCCCATCACTTCCCACCTGTGTCTCTGCTGGGCCAGCTGCTTAAAGCCTCTCCTCCCTTCAGATGATCCTCTATTGAACCTCTTTAAGTTCTTATGCCATCACTTCTGCTCAAAAGCCATCACTCACCACTTTCAAATGGCCATTACTGAATGAAGTGCCACCTTCTTATCCTAGCATGTGGGTCTTCATCTTATCCCAACCCATCCATCTTCCTGTTTTATAACCTGTGACTTCTTAATTCATGTTCCTAACTCCTACCAAATTGGTGCATGCACCAACCCCAAGATACAACCTGCATCCATGTATTACCCATGTGATCTTGGATCTGTTACTTAATCTCTTCAACTTCATCTCCTCATCTACAAAATGGGGATAATGTTGATAAAGCCTTCTTTATAGAATTGCTGTGAGAACGAGGCGGATTCAGGGATGCAGCAACTGTCCCTTATTTGTTTACTATTTTACAACTGGGGCCCAGCTTGGTGGGGACAGGTCATCCCTGATCCTCGCAGTCAGAGGTGAATCAAGGGGGATGGAGGATCCCCTTGAGATGTCTTACTCAAGAGGTAGAAAGTCAATGCAGGGGCCCATTGCCCAGCTGGGGCAATGGTCCTGAAGCCTCAGTCATCCTCCACTGGCACTTTCCAGGTGACTTTTCAGAATTTCTCACAGCAGGATTCTAAGAAACAAAAAGCAGAATTGCCCCTCTCTTAAAGGTGAGGCCTGAACCTAGCTGTCAAGCATCTCTCCCATCATGCACCATCTGTCAAGATGGTCAGAGGCCAGCCCAAACTTGGAGGAGAGAGGAAATAGTCTCCCTGCCTCCAAGAGGGAGGGGCATGAGTACAGAAGAAGGCAAGAATTAATGGCAGCTCCTTTGAAGACAAGTGGCAACCGAGGGCTTTTGTCATCCCTAATCTTGGCTGATGGAACACTGTATTTCACATCGGCTGAACTCAGAGCTTTCATTTGTCAAAAGATTGCTGGAGCCAGGGTTGGAACATGCCTGGAACCCCGGTGACTCAGAAGGCTGAGGCAGGAGGATCACAAGTTCAAGGTCAGCCTCAACAACTTAGCAACAGCAACACCCTGTCTCAAAATATTAAAAAAGGAGCAGGGGCAGGGATCGGGTAGGAAAGTAGCTCAGTGGTACAGCACCCCTGGCTTCCCTCCCCAGTACTGCAAAAAACAAAAAAAGATTGCTTTGCTGCCGTGAGTAATGATTTCCATGATTGACTTTCCCCTCTGGCTGTGACTCGTCATAACATTCCAACCTAACATTACGCTCTTTGAGGGCAAGGCTTCTATCCACAACATACAATTTTTTATTCCCCCTACAGAGATTTACACATTGTAAACTCCCCATAAATATACAGCACTTGATTTATTTTCTTCTGACAACTCTCGGACAGGGAACGGAGCATAAGAGTTGCTTTTATTGAATTTTGTACAAGGCTAGGCTCAGTGGGCTCCAGGGACATTCAGAGAAATAGTCCTTTGTTCTCCTGCCCTGTCCAGAGCTGGGCCTGGAGCCTTCCAGAAGGGGAAGCTCCATGAGGAGGCTGCAGACTGTTGAGGGCGTGTTGAGGAAATTCCATTCAAGACCCTCATTTCCGAAACTGCTCTGTGACTAGGCCTGGCTTTGTGCTGGCCCCAGTCCAGTGGCAAAGAGAGGCCAGCCCTTAGGTCATAAAAAGCACTGGGGAAATACAAATGCAGGCCCTTTTACAGCCCCGAACAAGAGGTTAAAGGATTTGCTTTGTTGTTTGTTTATCTCAGACTGAAGCCAATTATCCCAATTACTTAAAAGAAAAAAATTTACTAGAGATTGGATTTTAAGTTCATTTCTTCCCCCAAACAGGCCTCATACATTTTTCTTTTGGTTCAGAATGTACACCCAGTCTCTGGCAGGGAGGGCAGCCTGGGGTCACATGTCAGAGGGCGGGGGAGGGAGGGTCAGGGGCCACCTAATGGTTGCCAAATGCGTTTGCAAGTAGCCATAGATTTGAACTTTGCATTGTTGCTATAGCTCTGCAGTTCAAAGGCTGCCGCTCTGGTTTCACTTGGCTTAAGGTTTCTGTCCTTGAGCCAGCCCTATACATCCCGTGCTTGGCTGCAAGCCCTGCAGATTCACTGGGGGTTTCGAGTCCTAAGACCCTCGGGATTAGCATCAGAAATTGAAAAGGCCAATTGCTTTCAGAGGCCCGTGAGCATTTGTCTAGAGTTTTCTAGGACCAGACAAGAGTGCCTCCTTTCCAGGCCACACCAGGATGCTGTGAAGTGGACACTAGAATCCTGAAATGAACGTCAAAGTTTCAGTCTCTATGGCGAGAGAGGCATTTCAGGTGTGACCATTTGACCCCACTGTCCTGGGCCTACTTTCCTACTGACTCTTCCTCCTCCCTACCTGTTTTCTATAGGTTCCCCAGAACCCAAAAAGCCAATCAGCCCTGAGGAGCAGACCAAGTAACGCCCCTGCCCTGCAGTCCTGCACACAGCTTCCGGTGCAGTTGTCCTCCCCCTCCCTGGCTTTTGTCTTCCCTTTTGCTTCCCTAGATTCTTCTGGCTAAAACAACTGATTGCATAGGTGGATTTGCATAATTATATAACCCAAGTAAGTCTAAAACTGTCAACCAAATTAAGGATGCCAGCAGGAAGCAAGCACAGAAGAATCACAGGGTGAGTCTGGCCTGCTCCTTGTTTCTCATGTGACCCAAGGTGAGTGATTTCATCTCCTTAAGCTTCAGTGTCCTCAGCTATGAGATGGGGAGAGTCACACCTACTTCATGGAGTTGTAACAAAGGTTTTTGTTTGTTTTTTATGTAAGGGGATTGAACCCTGGGGACACTTCAACACCAAGCTTTATCTCCAGCCCCTTTGATTTTCTATTTTGAGACAGGGTCTCACTAAGTTGCTGAGACTGACCTGGAACTTGAGATTCTCCTACTTCAGCCTCCTAAGACGCTGTGATTACAGGCATGCGCTACACACTCAGTTGTAACAGGATTAAAATTAAGAGCGTTTATCTATGTAAAGCAACTGATGCCCTGTAGATGCCCAGCAAAAGCAGATACTGCCCACCTGAACCAAAGATCTCCTCAGAAAGAGTCTGAGACAAAAGGCTGGGAATGCAGCCTGGTGGTAGAGTACTTGCCTAGTGTGTGTGAGGCCCTGGGTTCAATACCCAGCACCATGCAGGGAATAAAGGGGAAAAAATCAGTAATTTCCAATCTTCCCAGAGAATTTAGTAATAATATACAATATTAAGTTTTCTCCCAAGATATTCCAAATTATTCTCTGCAAGGTGAGGGCCTGGGAAACTGATACCTAGCAACCACCCCAGGTGACTCTGATCGCATCTCGCAGGTGGTCCCTGACCACAGTTTGAGAAACACCTGTATAAGACTTTCCTGAACAAAACAGAAAGAACTGCAATTACTGAATTCTCCTCCCTAGGCAGTTTAGTTATTTATTTTTTGAGGTCCTGGAGATCAAGCCCAGGGCCTCACACATGCTAGTCAAGATGCTGCTAGTGAGCTATGTCTCCAGTTGTTTCTATTTTTTTAATTTTGAGACAGGATCTCACTGAGTTACCCAGGCTGGCCTCAAATTTGCAATCCTCCTGCCTTCTCCTCCAGAGTCGCTAGTGTTACAGGCTCGCTTTACAGTTTACTTTTAAGTAGTCAACAATTAATATTGCACAACATCACAGGCCGGCTGAGGTTTGGCTGCTCCAAGATGGGCCCAGCTAGGCTTGGTTCCAAGCTGGCACTTGTATCCACGTCTGCTCCATATGTCTGTCATCGTTCTTGGACCAGCAAGTACCCAGGGCTTATTCTCATGTCACAGTTGCTAACATTCTATCAGCCAAGCAAGCACATGGCCAGGCCCAGCATCAGTGTGGGGACAGGGCTGATGTTCAACTCTGTCTCCGAAGCAAATGCTTGTTTCCGTAAACAAGAGTTCGGCAAACTATTGCCCAGAGGACAAATCTGGTGTGCAGCCTGTTTTTATACTGTCCACAAGCTATGAAATGGCTTTTATATTTTTTACAGGCTGTAAAGAAAAGCAAAATGATATGCAGCAGAAATCATATGTGGCTCACAAAAAGTTTACTGCCTGGCCCTGAAAGACCAGTGTCTGTCCCTGCTGTGGGCCTCAACTGTCAAAAGGTATTTTTGTACACAGCATGACTGCGGTGGAGGTTTCATGTTTTTGTTTGTTTCTTCCTTTTTTTAAGTGAAGGAGAATTTTTAAATGCTTCTCAGCCTTGAAGTAGGAGCTAGTGGAAAAGGAAGAGGGGAGGATTGAAAACACAAAGGAGCAGGATGCTAGTTAAAGGAGACTGTTCTGGAAGAAAGGTCCTTGAAGAGGAAGGGAGAAGGGAGGAAAAATACCTTTCCCTGTACCCATCTTAGGTTCAAGGCAAGGGTCCCTGTAACAAAAGACAGATCAACAAAAGTAAAGCGTGCACATTGAATTAAAAGTTTTACACCGCCTGGGAGTTTTTATCGGAGTAGTTTATGCTAGGCTTAATGAAGAGAGAATGGTCGTGGGGAAATATGACAAAACAAAGAACTCTGGCTGAGTGGGGTGGCGCACACCTGTGAGCACAGCAACTCAGAAGCCCCAGGCAAGAGGATCACAAGTTCAAGGCTGGCCTGTCTCAAAATAAAAAAAGGACTGGGGTTGTACCTCAGTGGGAAAGTGCCCTTGGGTTCTATCTCTAGCACAAAGGAGGGAGGGAAAAAAGCCAACAGATGCTTTTACCAATCATTTATCAAAGTCTTCAGTGATGGTAATTGACAGGATACAACAGTCCCTTCTGAGCCCATTTCCAGGGACTTGGCCTCAGCTCTGTGAGCACTGGTTCCCTTCCCTCTCACATCTGCTGTGGCTCAGCCTCCATCCCTCCCACCTGCCCACTCTCATGATGCAGAGAAGGGACAAGCCAGCAGTTGTGTTTTATTTGCTGCATCCTCATCCACGGGGTGGTAGGTAGAGGTCCTGGGGAAGAGCCTGCAGAGATAAAAAGAGAGGAATTCATCTGCTCCCAGGAGAGGGCCTGCCTCAGCTGGCTGACACTTGCATCTCCCTGGGGTTCCTAAATATTCCTTTTGCTGACTTTTGAATAAAGTATTGTTGAAAAGAAAAGGAATTTTGGATAATTGGTCAGTAGCAGCCTCTTACAGCAAAGCAGATATAGTCTATGAATGATATCTGTGATAAACATCATAAAGGACAATGCATTAATTTTTAGAAACAAGGGACCTTTAGCCCTGTATCATTTCCTTAAATTGCCACTTCCTGATTTTCTTTTTCACTGATTTTGATGTTTAAAAAAGTTGTTCCTATATGCACACCCATCCCCCCATAGAGCACTGTTGGGACCCCAAAACCACCTAAATGTTGGAGGGTATAACTGGAGTGACCTCTGACACCACCCTCATCACCACAGCCCTTCCCTTAGAACATCTCAGGAGGGATTTTTTTTTTTTTTTTTTTTTTTTTTTGGTACCAGGGATTGAACCCAGGATGCTTAACCACTGAGCCACACCCCCAGCCCTTTTTTTCATTTTATTTAGAGACAGGGCCTTGCTGAGTTGCTTAGGGCCTCCCTAAGTTGTTGAGGCTGGCTTTGAACTCGTGATCCCCCTGCCTCAGCCTCCCAAGCCGCTGGGATGACAGGTGGGCGCCACCTCCTCAGGCCTCCGGAGTGATTGTTCAGGGATTTCCCATGCCCCACTCCTTTGGCCCTTCATGTTTCTCGGCAACACCTTGCATCTGCTGTCCCCACAAAATAAAGATTCTTTTTTTTTTTGGTACCGAGGATTGAACTCAGGAATACTTGACCACTGAGCCCCATCCTCAATCCCATTTTTGGTGTTTTATATAGAGACAGGGTCTCACTGAGTTGCTTAGCGCCTCACCTTTGCTGAGGCTGGCTTTGAACTCGGGATTCTCCTGTCTCAGCCTCCCTAAGTGCTGGGATTACAGGCGTGCGCCACCGCGCCCAGCTAAAATAAAGATTCTTAAAGACAGTAGCTATGTCTCTATATGATCCAGCCCAATGGAAGATTGTGTTAGTTTTCCATAGCTACAAAACTAATTGCCACAAACTTGGCTGTTGAAAACAGTCCCTGCTGATAAGGTCCAAAGTCCAGGTAGGTTTAACTGGGGTCCCTGCTCTGGGTCTCACAGAGCTGAAACCACACTGTTGGCTGGACTCTGGAGAAGTCACTTCCAAGCTCTTTCAGATTAATGGCAAAACTTAGACTGAGGTCTGGTCCCTTGTGGGCTTCACCTGGGGTCTGACATGCTATCTCTGCTGTGTTCAGGCCAGGAAGGAGCCATCCATCCCTCTCCTGATTTCAGTCTGCCTTCCCCTTCTGTAACTGGCTGTGTAAAACTCTCTGCTCTTAATGGATTTATGATTAAATTAAGTCCACTCAGATAATTTCCCTTTAGATTAACTCTGAATCAACTGGTAACCTTAATGATATCAGCAAAATCATTTTTTTTGACACTTAATGGAACATAATCAGGGTATTTCCAGGCCCTGGGAATTAGGACAGAAAGTTGGGGGCATGACATTGGAGGATTTTTCCTACCACAAGAGTCTCAGAATGTGTTAGTATAAGAATATGCTGGGCTGGGTGTGTTGGCGCACGCCTGTAATCCCAGCACTTAGGGAGGCTGAGACAGGAGAATCACAAGTTCAAAGCCAGCCTCAGCAATGGTGAGGTGCTAAGCAACTCAGTGAGACCCTGTCTCTACATAAAACACAAAATAGGGCTGGGGATGTGGCTCAGTGGTCGAGTACCCCTGAGTTCAATCCCCGGTACCAAAAAAAGAACATGTTGGTATAGGGGTCTCCAGCCACACAGGTTCTCTCCACTTTTCTCAACATGGCAAACCCTGACATGGCTCCTGGCCTGCTGGCAAGTGTGTAGGCCTAGCCAGGTGCCATGATCACCCAGCACACTTTAATTCACAGGAGAAGGAGCTAGGTCCCTCCAGCCGATCTCCTCTGGCCAGTCCTGGGTTTGTTTATCATTCATGCCCAGCAGCCACACTGAGACAGAGGTGGGACAGAGATAGTTCATTGTTCTTTGGCTTTAAGAGACACCATTTCTCATTGGATGCAGTGGTGTTCATCTATAATCCTAGCCATATGAGAGGCTAAGGCAGGAGGATCACAATCTCAAAGCCAGCCTCAGCAACTTAGCAAGGCCCTAAGCAACTTAGTGAGACCTTGTCTCAAAATAAAATATAAAAAGGTCTGGGGATGTGGTTCAGTGATTAAGCACCTGTAGGTTCAACCCCTAGTACTAAAAAAAAAAAGACACCATGTCCCAGACAGGGGATATGGCTCAGTTGTAGACCATTCCCCTAGCATGCACAAGGGCCTGGATTCAATCCTCAGTCCCTGCTCCCTCCAAAAAAGATATCATTTCTCCTTCCTAACCTCATCCCCTGGAGTCTAGACTCTGAACCAGACATGGGTTCTTGCTTGACTTTCTATCTACGCCTCAGACTTTCTTAGTCTTTTGTTTGGATTTTTTTTTTTTTTTTTTTTTTTTTGTATTTTACTTAGAGAGAGGGTCTCACTGAGTTGCTTAGCCCCTCACCATTGCTGAGGCTGGCTTTGAACTCATGATCCTCTTGCCTCAGCCTCCTGAGCTGCTGGAATTACAGGCATGCTCCACCGCGCCCAGCTTGGATTTTTTTAAATGCATGTTTTTGGTTTTTATTGTTTTTGTTTTGTTTTGTTTGTTGGTAGTTGTATATGGACAGAATGCCTTTATTTTATTTATTTATTTTTATGTGGTGCCGAGGATCAAACCCAGTGCCTCACACATGCTAGGCAAGTGCTCTGCCACTGAGCCACAGCCCCATCCCTGGATTTTTTTCTTTTTTTGACCCTGCTCCCTGTCCATTCCCATGCCCCATCTCCATCTCTTCTCTTTTCTTCTGTACCTTCTAAGTCTTTCCTCCACCTGTGGGCACGAGTGTCCCACTCCCTAGCACAGATGCCTCTGTTTCTACTCCTCACCACAGGTCCCTTTTGCCAACTTTGTGTCTCAAGTACCTGGCACATGGTCGCCATCAGTATACATTTTGTTAGTTGAAGGAATGGATGGATGGATGGATGGATGGATGGATGGATGGATGGATGGATGGGTTGGTGAATTTGAGTCATCTATGCTTTTTAAATCTTCTATTATTCCTATGATGTAATATCCTGGGGCCACCTCCCTAACATAGGGAAGGATCATTCATTTATTCTTTCATCCATCCTTGGGAATTCAAAGATAAATATGAATAGGATAAACATTTTTCCTAGGCTATTAGAGAGTTTGTGCTCAATAAAGGGACTGGAGCATGTCTTTCCTTCGGGATACGTTTTGCCAATCCAAAGACATCTTTACGACTCAACCTGTTAACTAGGCCTGGTGGCACACGCCTGTCATCCTAGCTACTCATGAAGCTGAGGTGAGAGAATCACATATTTGAGGCCAGCTTCAGCAAATTAAGGGAGCTCCTATCTCAAAAATTAAAAAATTAAAAAGGACTGGCTCAATGGTAAAGCACCCCCAGGTTAAATACCCAGTACCAAAAAAAAATCTAGGAGTACAAGCTATAGCCAAATTTAATCATTCAGACTCCAGAGTCTGCCAATCCAGAGTGATAGAATTCCTTTCTTTTGTGAAATACAGCATTCTCATTGTTTCCCACTAAAAGAGACACTTAAATTTGCTTCCCACCAGGTTTGAAGCTGGTGCCTAATGTGGCTGAAAATGTATTGAGCTCAGAGAGGAAATCCAATGCCCCAGGGCTGCCGGCTGAATGGCTGCCTTGTTTCCAAGGGCATTCTCCTTTGTCTGCCTGGGATCTCAAATGACATGTTTGGACACAAAGCCTCTTAGGTAGAAATTACTACATTGGCCAGCACTCCTAATTTAGAGCTGGGTTTATTATTTCAAAAGTCTTTTTTCACAATTTGACTTTGGTGAGATTTTACAGCTGAATCAGGACCCTCATCTGAAAATACGTCTTGTGATGTTCACTAGTATTCTTGCAATTTTTTCCCGTTAATGTTTCCCTTCTGGAAGATCCATCCTTGAAAATTCCCAGCGAGCGTTTCACTTTCCTCCCTTTGGGGTCATTTCTTAACCTCTCGGAGATATTTATCATGAGGAGTTAAAAACCTTTCTGTGTGAAGAGTCGAGAGGAGCCAGATGATGGGAAGGCTGAGGGATGGCAAAATCCAGGGGACCTTGGGCAGAGAGACCATTTTCCAAATGACTCTTCTTCTCAGCTGATAGATCTAGTGGCTGCTGAGCCCTGGGAACAGGTCTGGACCAAGAACCCAGGAATCTTGAGCCTGTGTTCCCCACTTGCCTACTGTATTAAGTATCTCTTCTTATTTTCAGTGTTCCTGATGCTCTGGCATCTGGGGCCTTCCTGACTGTGGAGAGACAGCCCAGGGTTAGTCAGTTGTAGGAGATAGCAAACTGGCCATCTTTCAGAGACAAACTAACCAAGGCAGAGCCCACACTCTACCACCTTCCTGCCAGGCTTTCTTACTGCAGCAGGCAATGTTCCCTCTGCCTCTGTCAGCCCAGGGCGAGATGCCAAGCAACTGGAGACCCCTGTGTCCAGTGCCCACAGAACTATTCAGCTATTCAGACTAGCCCATCCTGAGCCTGTCCACCCTGCTTACCCAGCTTCACGAATCCTGTGAAAACTATACTGAAGGTTCTCACCCATGCCCCCCACCACCACTCTCTGCCCTCAGCCAGCCCTGGTGCTACCCTATATGTTGTGGCATGGTGTGCCATACTGCCTGTTTCTAGGGAACTGTGTGTATAAAAAAACTATCTTTTTCATGGCAGCTGCCTTCTGATCTATTGGTGTCCCCTACTTGAATAATTATAAAGCCTGCATTTTAAAACACCAACTCTGCTCTCAGACATACTTCCAGAAAGTAAAAAAGAGGAAAAACACTAAACCTTGTGCTGGTGTAGTGGCATACACCTGTAATCCCAGCAGCTTGGGAGGCTGAGGTAGGAGGATCATGAGTTCAAAGCCAGCCTCAGCAAAAGTGAAGCACTAAGCAACTCATTGAGACCCTGTCTCTAAATAAAATACAAAATAGGGCTGGGGATGAGGCTCAGTGGCCAAGTACCCCTGAGTTCAATCCCCAGTCCCCTAAAAAATAAAGACTAAACCTTGTGACTACCAGTTCAATCTAGAAGACAGAAAGGATGCTACAGTTTGGAACTTGAATGTCCCCCAAATGCCCATAGACTAAAGGCTTGGTACCTAGGTACTATTACCGGGAGGAGATGAAACTTCTAAGAGGTGAGGTCTAGTGAGAGATCTTTAGGTCTCTGTGGACATGCCCTGCAAGGTAATTGTGGATTCTGGCTCCTTCCTCACTATCTTAGATTCCTGGTCACAAGTGATTCATTTTGCTCTGCCTGGTATTCCTGCCATGATGTTCTGCCTCACCACAGGCCTAAAGCAACAGGGTCTACAGATCATGGATTGTGATACACACTGTGAGCCAAAAGCCTTTTTCTCTTTATAAGTTGATTATCTCAGGTATTTCATTATAGTGAGGGAAAGCTGATTAACACAAAAAAGAATCTGGGTAAAGGGGAGGGAGAGGAGGGAAGGGGACCTGGGGACAGGAAAGATGGTGAAATGAGATGGACAGCAATGCCCTAGGTTCATGCATGACTGCACATATGGTGTAACTCTATATTGTTTACAACCAGAGAAATGAAAAGTTGTGATCCATTTCTGTACAATCAAAATGCATTCTGCTGTCATGTAAACCTAATTAGAATAAACAACTTTTAAAAAAAGAATCTGAGAAGAAGGGTAGACAGCCAACATTCTCTGACTGTGGGGATTATCCAAGTCAACATCAAGGGCTTATAAAGTGGTAGTATCGTTATCCTCAGCTGCAAATGGGCAACTGGGACTTAGAGAAGTTAAGTGGTTTGTCCAAGCACAAAGCTACACTAGCATGCCAAGATTAAAACTCAGTTTTTTTCCATTAATACTCAGTGCCAACCCAGCTCCAAACTTTTGGTCTCAATTCCTACAATTTTGTACCTCTCTCTTCATAAGGGAGCTTTTGCTGGTTTCTGTTCCAAAATAGTTTTGGGCTGTCCACCAAAGCCCCCCAAAGTTTAGGAGAACCATGATATTTTGCTTCCCTGTAACTGTACTTCAAGTCCTGAGTGGTTTTTCCTGACATCTGATATCCTGCCCCACAGTCTTCTCTGAGCTATAAGCAGTGGGGAATGGGTTTATCCTGGACATGATGTGTTGTCTGCAAAGAGTTTACCATCTATTCCAAGATCTACAACTACCACAGGAGGAGTGAGACTACGTCACACAAATTTAGGCAGCTGTGAGATCGCTGGTGCAAGATATCCAAGTACAAAGAGTGGAGAGATCCCTGAGGGCTTCTCAGAGTAGGTGAGCCCGGTCAGAACTTTGAAGAATGAGTCGTAGGTGGGCAAAGAAAAAGATACAAGCCATATTTTTAGATATTGTGGTGGTTCCCAAAGATAGAATTGCTGGCCAGGTGTGGTGGTACACACCTGTAGTCCCAGCTACTCTGGAGACTGGGACAGAAGGATCACAAATTCAAGACCAGCCTGGGCAACTTAGCAAGGCCTTGTCTCAAAATTAAAAATAAAAAGGGCTAGGGGTATATCTCAGTGGTCGAATACCCCTGAGTTCAATCGCTACTATCACATGCACACACACACACACACACACACACACACACACATACACAACACACAAATTACTCAGTGTCGCCAATTCTGTTTCTGGATAAAGCTGCAAAAGAAATGACAATAGGAATTCACATAGACACTTGTCCATCCATGGTCATAGCGACATCACTGACAGTCACCATAGGGTGGAAACAACCCTCATCTCCACTACAGAATGAACATAAAATGTGGTCTATATGTACAAGGGATTATTATATACATTAGTTAGCCTTGAAGAGGAAGGAAATTCTGAAGCATGCTACTCCGTGGATAAAACTTGAGGACATTCAGCTGAGTAAAGTAAGTCGGACACAGAAGGACAAATACTGTATGATTCTGCTTATATGAGGGACCTAGAATAGGCAAATTTATAGAGACAAAGTGGAAAGGTGGCTTCCAGGCCTGGGGTATTGGGGAGTGGGGAGTTGCGGTTTAAAGAGTTTCCATTTTGAAAACTGAAGAAAGAGGCTACTAAGACTGATGGCTGGGGCTGTAGCTCAGCGGTAGAGCGCCTGCCTTGCATGCGTGAGGCCCTGGGTTCGATCCTCAGCACCACATACAAAGCAATAAAATAAAGACATTGTGTACATCTACAACTAATATATATATATATATATATATATATATATATATATATTTTTTTTTTTTTTTTTTTTTTTTTAAAGACTGATGGTGGTGGTGACTGCACTACAGTGTGAATATACTTAATGCCACTGAACTACATGCTTAGAAATGGTTAAGATGGTAAATGTATCAGATGCAGTGGTGCATGCGTATAATCTTAGCAACTTAGGAGGCTGAGGCAGGAGGATTGCAAGTTTAAAGCCATCCTCAGCAACTCAGTGAGGCCTTAAAGAACTCAGCGAGACACTGTCTCTAAATAAAATATAAAAAGGGCTGGAGATGTGGCTCAATGGTTAAGTACCCCTAAAATATGGTAAATTTTATTTTATTTTTTTACTCTGTATTGGGGATTAAAACCAGGAGTGCTTTACCACAGAGCTACATCCACAGTCCCTTTTATTTTTTAATTTTGAGACAGGGTCTTGCTAAATTGCTGAAGCTGGCCTTGAACTTGCAATCCTCTTGCTTCAGCCTCCTGAGCCACTGGGATTTCAGGCATGCACCACCACACCCAGCACCCTTAGCCCTTTTAATGTTTTACTTTGAGACAGGGTTTTGCTAAGTTGCTTAAGGCCTTGCTAAGTTGCTGAGGCTGGCTTTTGAACTTGCAATCCTCCTGACTCAGCTTTCCCATTTAGCTGGATCACAGGCAAGCATCCTGGTGCCCAGTTCTAGGGTTCTCTCCAAGGTCAAGAAATGTTGCAGGCCGCCCAGAGAAACCGTTTTCACATGACAATGGGGCAAGTAGTTGAGGCAGAGAAAGGGTTTTGGAATTGAAATGAAAAACAAATTCCCAGTTTGAATATTTGGACATGCTGTTTATTGAACAAGATTGCTTAATTCTGACTTTATTATTATTATAGCCCTGTCTCAGCACCATTGCCTGGCTCATTAAGACCCACAGATCATCCACAAGCCACTTTTCAAAGTTCTTTTTTTTTTTGGTACTGGGTATTGAACTCAGGGGCACTCGACCACTGGGCCACATCCCCAGCCCTATTTTGTGTTTTATGTAGAGACAGGGTCTCACTGA
>PVHX01016249.1:0-43853 GCA_004024805.1 Geosciurus inauris
CTATAGATTCATATAAACCCATGGAACATAGCCAGTCACTGGCAACCTTCTTGGGTCCCCTGTCAGCCACTGGAGCTTTGCTTTGCTTTGCTTTAAGAAATCCTTATACTTTGCTTTCACCTGCTGCCATCCATGAATATAATTCTTTGAATTCACAAGACAAAGAACCCATCCAATTTCACACTCTGTGTTACACCACTGATACTCACTGAGGCTGAGTAGGGTAGATAAATTACTTTCACTAATAAAGAGCCAATGTCATCTATATCAGGGAAGGGCAGGGATGTTTGGGGCATCTTTACTTGATGGTAGCATCAAGAAAGGTGGAAGAAGGCAGGAGAACCAGGGATCTCTTCAGCTTTGGTCTACTTACCAGATCCACAGAGCAAGCTGGAAGAGCTGTTTGTACAGAGGAAAGGTTTAGGGGATTAATGTTACTGTAACCTCAATTGTAACCTAAATAGTGAGGTCAAATACAAATGGCAGGTGAGCATCTGCACAGGAGACCGTAATTTATGCATCTGTGCTCCCATAGCCCAGCACCTACCCTCACAGTCTAGGAGATACTCAATAAATATCAGGTGAAAACCTGCATGAGAGCTGCTGTCTCATGTTATAGCTGTATGCAGGTGATGAGGGTTTTATACATGCACTACTAAATGGCAGAGGAAGTAGCTTAGGAAGGCAAGTGGGCTAGGCGATTCTACATGACTTTAATATAAATCTTATGGCTTAATTTGCACTTAAATCATTGAAAATATACAAAAAGAATAATATACTCAATGTAAAGGAGCCTAAGTCAATCTGAACATTCAGAATTATCAGGTTCCTCATGTTACCTCCAACCATTACAGGACTGGGAACTAGAGAATGTACTCCTGCACAAGCAGGTCCTGGAAGCCACTGGTGTCCTTGAAAGCGACCCCAAGCAAAAATTCATGCCCCGCAGGTTCGAACATAGTCATGAAATATCCCAACTTTTGTTCTTTTAGGCACTGTAAGGAACATCTTTTGCCAAAGTTAATGTTAACTTAATGATTCTGGATGGTAGGTCTAGGAAAACTGGTCACTGCAGCAAAGAGACTCCTCTACCAATTGGAGGACCTCAGGAGAGTGTCAGATCTAAAGCTGCTGGATAAGTCATCTAAAGTTGAGGGATAAGATGGTCCTCTGTGGACAAAAGTCTGCAAAACTGGCCAAAATGCACCTCTCCCCATTTTACCTATGAGTAATTATTTCTCACATCCCTGTGTTAATTAGTGTACTTTTCAGGGCTGATTTACATGGTGATAAATGAAACTCAGTCAAGCTCTGCATAATGAACTCTTGGTCAGATTCTTTTATGCACCCTGAAGTAGGGGCTCATGAATGGGAAAATTTGGATGTTATCTAACTTCTGCTAAGTATAAATTAAGTTAGTCTTAGTCAATATTGCAGTGTTTATTTCAGATAACATGCAATACAGATATATTTAAAAATGCTTCTTTATATTCATTTGTTTCTAGAAATGGAAGTATAATTTTTGTGTTCACATGTATTTGATCCCTCAGCAAAAGTATTACAACATACATGAAATTCCTCCAGTAACTGCTTGTCTTCTTTTTAATGGGTGAAGATAATCACATAAAATCATCAATTTAATAGCACACCATGGTCTTTTCTGGGGGGTTGTACCTGGGATTAAACTCAGGGGCACTCAACCACTGAGCCACATCCCCAGCCCTACTTTTTGTATTTTATTTAGAGACAGGTTCTCACTGAATTGTTTAACAAGCCTCTCTTTTGCTGAGACTGGCTTTGAACTCTTGCTCCTCCTGCCTAAGCCTCCTGAGCTGCTGGGATTACAGGTATGCACCACTGCACCTCACTAGCACACCTAGCTCTTAAACACAAGGAACTTCTATTGAAGCACAGTCTACCTCACACGAGGACTGGCATTATCACACTTGCAGTTCTCAGACTTAGAAGTAGGAATGTTCTGTTACCTTCTCTTTTACTCTCAGTGAGGTAGGTTTCAAATTCAATTTTGATGCTGCATAAATAATACAGCTCCATTCAAACAGGAGCCTTTGGCAACAGCTGTCAGACACTCTTTCCAGCATCCTAGTATGGCTTGTTTTCCATTTATAATTTCTTGTGGAAAGCAAGAATCTGTCTTTTTTGAGTAACAACAATTTTGATGATTTCTCATGGCTGGGAAAAAAAAAAAGATGACTAATTCTGGAGAAAATACTTTGTTTTTTCCTTGGTGATACTAGTGAAGAATCTGATACTTCCAAGAAAGTGGTTGATATTCTCTAAGGCTTTATCCTCTTGACAACATTATTTTCAGGGTTTTGTAAGTTTGAATCTTCCCTCAGAAGAAAAATATTGTCAGGAAGAATTCTTAAAATGTTATTTTTACAACCGAGTTTCCCATTCAACAAGCCAGCCCTAATTCAATGGCTGGATGAAGAAAGGACTTTGTAAGGCCTGGAAGTCAGATGGGCCAGGGCAGGGGGGCACCCAGCATGGAAGGGGGTGGTTCAAAGCATAAATTCCTCTTGGTTGTATAACCACTTCCTGTGGCAGCTTGAACATGTATCTTTACATCTTGAGCCTCTGTTTTATCCCCTTTAGAGTGCAAGAGAATGCAAGTCAAAGGGTTAGTGTGGAGATTAAATGAGACAGAACCTCACACAGTGACTGGTATAAATGTCAACTAGCTCAACAAATGTCATATAGAGCAGAAAACTGTGTAGAGGCCAATCATTTCATACTTTCTCTCATGTTCCATAGTGCCTTGTTTATTAATCTAGCAAATTTCTGAGCAACTTGAAATGCAACCAGAGAAATGGAAAAACTGAGCTCTATATATGTGCTATGACTTGAAATGCAATCAAATAAACTAATAAAAAAATGCATTTTACACTAAATTCCTCTCTACCATGAATAGCTTTTTGTTTTGTTTTTTTCTTTTGAGAGATTGAACCCAGGGGCATGTAACTAAGCCACATTTCCAGCCCTTGTTATTTTATTTCATTTATTTTATTTTATTTTATCTTGAGACAGATCCTCAATAAGTTGTTGAGGTTGTCTTTGGATTTACGATCCTCCTGCCTCAGCCTCCCAAGATGCTGGGATTACAGGCATGCACCACTACACCCTGCATGAATAGTTTTAAAATGAAGTTCCAGTTGAGCACCATTTATGAGCAAGAAATCTTTCAGCTGCATCCATGAGAATAATCAAACAAGAACCGTGCCCATGGGAGCAGGGGAGATAAAACAGGTGCATAAAGACTTATAAAGTAGGGAGCTGTTAAATACTTTAAAAAAAAGTAAGAATAAAACATCATCAGTATTCAGAAGAGGAAGAGAGTGCCTCTCCTGAAGGGGAGTAAAGGAAGAGCTGAGAAGATTGCAGGAAGAGAGAGAGATTTGAGACTTACAGAAAAGGCCAAGAGACAAGAGGAATGGTGCCTTTCAACATCTGTGAACCCTTCACTGGGTGCCAGAGTTCACTGAGCTGCATGTTCATGTCCATTCATTTAATCCTCACAAACCTCTCTGAAGCAGGTTCTATTAGTCTTACATTATTAAGAATGAAAGTAGGACTTAGAGTGATTCTGTCACTTACCTAGAGACACACAGCTGACAAGTGGCAGGGTCAGGGCTGGAGCGCAGGTTTATCGGAGTCCACAATCTTTTCTTAAACCACAGTATATGGAGGATAAACTAATAAGTGATCACCCTGGCTGGAAGATGGAGTACAAGAAAGATGATTGTGAAGAATATACTGAAAAACTTGATGAGAGACCAACCCAGCCCAGACTGCTCCTGGTATCAGGGTAAGACCTCAAGGTTTTAGTCATTGAGAGGTGGGGAGCACATAAAATATTTGAATGAAGGATGACATGATCATAATGAGGAAATAGTAGAATAACTATAGAAGCCTCCACCACAGAGGATTGGAAACAAAACTGGAGCTTAGTTCTACAAAGTTCTTCTAGCCATGAAGCCACTACAGGTGCCATTTCCCTCAATCTGAGTCATTGAGTCTCAGATATGTGAGAGACCAGAATTAATTCCTCCAAGGTTTTGCTTTGTAGAGTAATAGTTACCATCATGGAAAAAAATGTTCATACATGAATCACAAAAATGTGTGCCTACCATTTCAGGAAATTTGCAATGCTGAAACTCTAGAGAAGTATTGAAACTTTAATGCATATAAAAGAACAGCCAGAAAGTTTGTTAAAATTCAATCCTAGCATCCCCAGTGGTAATCCAGGAGACTGAAGGATGGGCCCAGGAATCACTTTCTGAACAGGAATTAACTGACATTTCTAATGCAAGCAGTCTCTAGACAAACATCAAGAAACTGACCTGAGGAAAAACCTTTATTCAAGCACACTCTGGGTATATAATGAAAATGGACCCCAAATACAACATTAGGATGTTTTATGGCCCCTTACCATAGTTTCATTGTATAAGTCTATTGACTATAGCCTATGTATTTCTGTTTTCTGAAAAAGCCTGGCCTCTTTTAAGTCCACCCACAAAGCACTTTGCACACAGTAATGGACTCCAGAATTGAATCTAGGGATCCAAAAAGTCCGCCATTATTTACCAATAATCACCCATATTTGCCACTCTTTATCTGCAAATGTCATCTACTTCATTAGGTAATCCATTTTTCTTCCCCGAGTAGTACTTAAAAAATAGGTAAACATTATGCTGAGAAAATACCATATGGCTCACAGAGAAGAATTATCTAAAAGGTTACTTAAATGTGAGCAGGCCATTAGCCACTGTGAACATTAAGAGAAAATGTGCTTTGGTGGGAAGGGAAAAATAAAACCTGAGGCATAATTAGATATTGAGGAGGCAGCATAACTGAGATAGTGTTAAAATAGGGTGTGCCTCTAAGAGTAAAACAATGTTTCAAATATCAAAAAACAGCCATGAAAACCTGCATTGTCCTAAGGGAGTAGTTTATAGGAAGGAAGAGAGCTAAATGCCACCTCAGAGCCCTCATGACTTCTTTGGTACATAAAATTGTCATGCTTTTCCCCAAATATTTTATATCAGGTCCATGGACAGCATCTAGCAAAGCTTCAACTTACTGTTTGCCTTTGAAATCACTTGCATTTTTGACAGTTATCTGTGGTGTTCACAAAGGACGTTTTATCTAAAAATTCAAAACCTGCATAGTGAAGGAAACTCGTCACTACCTACATGGATAAGAATCTATCAGCCTTGATGTTCCTGAAACTCAGTCTTCACAAATTCCAAAAGACAGTTTTTACTTTATTTATTTTTTATTTTTTAAATGTTTTACTAGTTGTAAATGGACCTTTATTTTATGTATTTATATGTGGTACTGAGAATCAAACCCAGTGCCTCACACATGCTAGACAAGCGCTCCATCACTGAGGCACAACTCCAGCCCCCAGCTTTTACTTTAAAAATGACGTTCACAATAAAATTCACTAAGCTTTCTGCATGTTTGAAAATTTTCATAAGAAGGAATTGGTCAGATGTAGGTCAAAGGATAGAAAATGCCAGTGTGAAGAGTAAGTTCAGGTGACCTATTGCACAACATGGTGAATATAGTTAATAACAATATATTGAATGCTTAAAAATTGCTAATAGGGTAGATTTGGAAAGTTCTCATGATAAGAAAATTATGTTTGTGAGGAAATGGATATGTTAACTAGTTCCAGTTAGCCATCCCACAATGTATGCATATATAAAAGCATCACATTGTGCACCAAAAAGATCCTTAAAAATAAAAAAAAAATTATACCTTGACTACATAGAAAAATTTCAAAATAAAATATTGCAAAGTGATAACTAGGAAAACTAGGGGAGTTGAATTGGGGGACATATAGTTGCCTTTAACTGTTCTAATTCTTAAGGTGGGAGATGGGTTTGTTTCATTTATTTATTTGATGCTGGGGATCAAACTGAGGGCCTGTGCCCAATGGGAATGTATTCTATCACAGCTACATCCTTGACCCCAGGTATCTTTTATTAATGTGCCTTATCACTTACATTATACCTCTATTATCTACTATTTTTATCAAATATTATATAATAAAAATTTTAAATAGAACAAAAGTGAGATGATCACAAGATAACTAAGTATATCCCATTTAAATTACTTTGAGGTGATGGCAAAATGTCAACTATTTTAAATCTTGTGGTTTTTGTTTGTTTATTTGGTTTTGCTCATTACCCATAGAGAGCAAGGGAAGAAACATGATAGTGTTCTCCAATGTGCCAATGAATTGGTTGAAATAAAACCTTTGTGCATACTGCAAAAAGGAAACAAAATTTCCTAGAGGTATTTTTGTTTTTGAGTGGACAGTGTTTTTCATGAACAAAGAAACTATCAAGATGAAGTGTGAACAGGAGAACTAGTGACTTGGGAGGGTGTGGTGTGATGGTGGAGGTGTGTTCCTCTGAGCTCATTCTAGCTCCTAAAAAACAAGTATCTTAGTCCAAGATGGGGCTGGAGAGTTATTTCTTGGTCCTGGGTGACACTGGGAGAAGACCAAGGAAGCAGAAAAGGAATTAGGATCATCTCCGAGTCACATCAGTAGGAAGTAGAACGAAGACACAAGTTTGGGTCAAGCAGTGCAATAGTTGTAAAAAATAAGAAAGAAACAACATTTAGAGGGTTGGCTGGGAAAGGAAAATGACTCTGAGACCTTTATGCATGACCCAGTGTTATGGTTTGGATGTGAGTTGACCCCCAAAAGCTCACATGTGAGAAAATGAAAGAAGGTTTGGAGGAGAAATGATTGGGTTAGAACCTACACCTGATCACTGAATTAATCCCTGATGTGAATAATGAGTGGTAACTGGAGGCAGGTGGGGTATGGCTGGAGGAAGTGGCTCATTGGGGGTGGGGCAATGGGGTATATATTTTGTTGTGGAGCGTGGAGTCTCTCTCTTGGCTTCTGATCATCATGTGAGCTGTTTCCCTCTGCCACCTCTTCTGATTATGATGTCCTGCTTTCCCTCGAGCCCTGAGGAATGGAGCCTGCTGTCTATGGATTGAGATCTCTGAAACTGAGCCCCTGAATAAACCTTTCCTCCTCTACAGTCATTCTGGTTGGGGCTTTCAGTCACAGCAGCAAAAAAGCTAACTAAAACACCTGATCCAGGTCCAGCCTCCCTCATAAAGGATCACCATGGATCCCTGTAGCAATAGTGATGCTTCAGAAAAGGGGGTTTTGTTAGGCGCTACAGGACAAACTCCTCTCCCATGTAGTAGGATCTTTATGACATCTTCTCAGTACCACCTATCAAGATTCATTCAAAATAATGGGGGGGGGGTCACACTGAGTTATTGGCTGCCTAGACAACTGTATTAATCAGTTGGTTTTCCTAATATATGATTACAGATGGACATCTATTGGAAGCAACATGTGGTCAATGAGTGCTTGGGGGAGAAATAATCCAGGGCCTTGTAATGCCATGCCTGTACTTTACAACTGAGCTACACCCTCATTCCCCAAACAGCATATTTTGAAAACTTTCATTTGACTGGCCCTAAGTGTATTAACATTTTATTTCCAGAAACCAGATAGCAAAACCTTTCAGCCCTGCTCAGCCATGCAAAGTGGCCCATTAGTTTTCCTCTGCCTCCCTTTTAGTCTTTCCTTCATGCAGGGAAAATCTAGAGGAGAATGCATTTCTATAATCCTAAAATCTAAGGCTTGCTCTGCTCTGCCCATTCCACTCATCCCCAGGGAATGAGTCCCTTGGACCTTCTTGAGCCCCAAGATTTACTGTTTTCTTCACTAGATAAGGTGTCTCCTCTCAGTGCCTCACTTGCCACAGACCAGAGAGCCACTCCCAGGTGTCCCAGATATGACTGGAACGTTCTCTTGGTGGGCACTTATGTCTGAAAGCTGGGGTTTACTGTCTTTATTTCTCCTCAGAGAGCACTCATCTAAGACTAAATTTTACATAGAACCAGAATATATAAAATAGAGAATCAGAGCTTCTCTCATTTTGAGGGGTGGGATCCCTGACCTCTGAGACTTCTGTGATTGCAGTGTGAAATCCCTGCTTTGGAGAGACTGAGGCCTAGGAGCATAATCAGTGGGTGCTGAAAGCCCTGTCAAGAATTTGACAAGGGCAAACTCAATGACCCAGGTAGAGGTGAAATGGTCTACTTGGTTTTGTCCTTCCAGCTGCTCATTTGTTTATCGTGTTAAAATCACCCCTACACTTATACTCAGGAGCCTCATGATGCTGCGTCCAAGGATTGCTTACAATGCTATTCAGAAAATAAGAATATTTCCTAACACTGGATATTCCTGTGAGCTTCTCATAATTAGGGCAGACTTCTAATTGTCGCATTTGTTCCCTATAGGGATCTGTGCCAATTAAGAGGATTCTGAGTTCTGGGGAAGGGAGATAGGGCAGAAAGGGCTGAACCCTAATCATCTTGTGTCTTCTGATTGCATATTTTCTTCTAACTTAAAACATGTTTATAAAAGTGACTTAAATATTAAGTAACATGTTAATTTTGACTGCATATAGTAATAGTTTAGTTAGTAAAAAATAAGTGTAATTTAACCTCACATCTATCTCCAAGAGTTTATCTATATGTCAGATGGACAAATTCAAGCATATATGAGAAAAAAAATTTGGAGGTCTTTAAAGCCCAGTGGTGAAAATACTGAGTTGTAGACTAGTTTTTTATTTATAATGGACATAAATAGCACTTGGCACCTGTAAAAATCTTGCATCCGCTTGAAGATTCAACTCATCAGAACCTAAAGCTCACAGCACACAAGTAACATTAAGCTAATCTCAAAAGCTGTCAGATGAAATACCCCCAAAGCATTTTCCTTTCTTATCTACAAGTGCCATCTTACTGAAAAAGAGTCTCTGCAATGCAGCTGACAACAGAGGGATAAGAACTCAACCCTTTGAGGAAGATTCTGTAGTAACTACTTTCAAGCCTGATAGTTTATCATTCATGGACAATTCTTCAAAATCTTAGTCTTGCAGATATTTCTAGGATATGAGCTAAAATCTCCTCCTTTTTCCTTCCATTGTTTCCCATACATCTGTCGTACCCCATTGTGTCAATTCTATATAATAATTAATAATAATTTTAAATTATAATTAATAAGTAATAATAAAATAATATATTAATACGCCCTAATAAGAATTAATGAGTACCATCAATCATTATATATTATTAATATTATTAATATTTGATCCCCAGTTTGGTGATGGGGATCAAACCCAGGGCCTTGTACAGGCTAAACACACACTTTACTACTGAGCTATATAGCCCAACCCCTATTGTATTATTTTTACGAAACTGTCTTGTCCCACTAGATTGCTCACATGGAGCTCATGAAAGTTCCGTGCATGTGGCCTGGGCAGCACTCAGTAGGCTTACTGGAAGTGTGATGTCCACACTTTAAAACATTCAGTCAAACTTTAAGTAAGGCCTGAGGAAATATCAGCTTTATGGGATGGGAAATACAACTGTGAAAAAAATAAGACTTTATAAAAACAACACGTCAGAGCTTAAACGTCTAAGCATGTGGGTGTTTGACTAGTGACTCTGAGTGGCTCAACATTTAGTGAAATGACATTTTCCATCATTCAGAATAGTTTTGGAACCACTCCTTGGTTGTACAGTTGCAACCTTCGTTCCATCTAAAAGAAAGTCAAGCACTTTATTTTTATGAATTCACACTTATTTCATTTTTTTATTTCAAAATTAAATTTTGACAAAAGGAAGAATCAGATACAAAATATGGGTTTTCCTTGCTTGTGCACTCCTCTTCAGCTGCCCATGCTGAGACCCGGCTGATCTTTAGCAACAATCGTATCACTGTCTCCAAGTTGAAGGGCACTGGTTTCACTGCTCTTCCCCTAGGTGCCTGGCCTTTTGCGTGTTTTTCTTTTCCTTGCTGTGTGCAAAAGGACACCTGCACGTCAATGGGCTGCTCTATCCTTGTTTTAGGCTGACTCGACTGTCTCATTTTCTGGGATCTATGTACTTGCTCTGTCCCCACTGGCACATGAACAGTGGGGTCACTTTCGACTCTCACTGGCTGCTGGCATCCACTTAATAGGTTCTTCTTAAACCCACTCTTACTCCCCCACCTCATCCTCCAGGCCTGGATGATCTGTGGCTTTAACACCTTCACTACTGCTTTGGATAAGCTATGTGCGTTTTCTAACACCATTGACGAGAGCTTTTATTTTAAATTATTTTTAATCGACACATATATGACTCATAAATGCTTATGGGGCACCATGTGATATTTTGATACATATATACATTGTGTTCTGGTGTTCTATTGCACCAGATGACAATAATGCTTTGTATATTTTTTAAAAAAAGAAAAACTAAAAGAGAGGATTTTGAATGTTTTTTTCCACAAAGGAATGATGAATGTTTGACAAGGTCCTTGAAAAAACAGCCCTGCTAGCCCAGTGCACTTTGCTTTCTGGGTACTCTGATGTCTACTGTGTGTATTCCCCAAGGCAGGGACCATTCACAGGCAATAGCCTCATAGTGACCACCCCCACCATCCCTGCTTTTATCTGAAGCTAGCTTATGTGGGTTTCTGTTACAACCAAGTACCAAGTGTCCTAACTCTTATGTCACCAGAAGCCAAGTGGAATGATCTTCTGCCCAGTAGTTCTGATGATAAAGGCAATAGTTACCAAACAAAAAAATGAAACAAAACAACAACAACAAGAACAAAAACACCTTGTCTCTCTACTCCCGTGGCTGTGAGCTACCCTCCAGGGTCAAAAACGGATGCAGCCTTGTTAGGTAGGAAGTTGACCCTAGCTGGGTTTGGGAGTAGGCATCATGATAAGGAAGGGCATATGTAAGATACGAAGTTCAAAAGCGACAAAGTCTGATCTAATCCAGGAAAGAATTACAGTGGTCATTTTGGATCAGAGTGAATAACTGACATGTAATAATTGAGCCCATTATTTTTGCCCTCATTGAAGTGGAACTGGCTGAGTTGAGAAACTGAAGTTCTTTTTCTGAGCTTTCCCTAGACTAGTGGTTTTCACTGAGGGGATGGGTGCATCTCCCAGGGAACCTGGAAATGTCTGGAGGCATTTTGGGTTGTTACAACCTGAGAAAGGGCTGCCACTAGCATTCAATGGGTTGAGGCTAGGGGTGCTCCTGGGCAGATTGCAGTGCACAGCACAGCCCCCACAGCAAAGAAGCTTCCAGCCCCCCAGTGACAGCGCTGCTCCAGAGAAACACTGCTCTAGGCTCCATATTTTACCTCCAAATTGGTATTTCCTTTACTTCCAGATCCCATCTCACTAATCATCAAACCGTGGGGGAAGGATGACAGAATTGGTAATTGAAGTTCTCTTTCTCAGCTATGAAAGTGTCAATGAGCAGTTCGTGACTCCTTGTAATTACCCAGTAATAAAAAACGGGAGCATATGATTTCTTTCTTTGTTAACATTAAAGACAAATAATACTAATTCTCAGACAAGTAATGTATGAGCACATTCTCCTGGTAAAACAATTTGAACACCAGAGATAAAAGTAAATTCCTCCTAGCAACCACCCCTCAGCTCTCACAAGTAATCATTTTGGTTTATTGTCAGTTTGGTGTGTATCTTTCTATAGTGAACAAAGATAAATTCCCTGCCCTCTTAAGCATTTTGTTTCACCAATCTTGTGGGAGTAGGATTAGAATTCATTGTTTTAGCTAGCATATTACTAATTATGGTGAAATTCAGTATTCTTTCATGTATTTATTGGCTATTTTTTCCTCTGTCAATTGCCTATTAGCTATCTTTGCTTGTTTGTATTACTATTCATCAGTACATAAATATTATCTCTTTTCATCAATACATAAATATTTTGACAATTATATGCATAGGCCTTGCAAGTAGCTCCCCCAGTTCTCCTTGTCATTTGTATTTTATGTATACGTTGCCCTCTTTCTTACAGTAGTTTTCAGTACAGATGAAGTCAAGTTTGCCACATGTTTCCCTTAAAGGCATTGTTTGTGTTGCTTAAGTGTTCCTAACTGATTTCTATGTCCCCCTCCCCCCACAATTCTAAAGTCCATTTGTCCATTCTTTCAGAACAGAGGCTTTAGTTCCTGCAATGCATGGGGCTCAGAAGAGAAGGGCCAGGATGCCAAATCTGGTTACCCTATAGACATCTGTACCGGAGTCCCAAACTCACTCAGTCCCCCATCTAAAAGTTGCTCCCCTGAGGTATACATTTTAGAAGTCACCTTTGACTCCAACCTCACCCCATACCCACAGCCATCTTCAAGTGCTTTTGATACCACCTGCTAATGGTCACCACTTCTCTCTCTTCTGTACCTGGCTGTCACCCCTGGCTTCAGGGGCCCATATTTTCCCTCTCAGATACACAGTCACCTTTCCCCTCACCACCTGTCCACCTCCTCCAAGATACTGCCTGAAGAAACCTCTAGAATCTGAGTTGGATTCTTTTATTCTCCAATGCTTCTTTTGGGGTACTCAACTCAGGGGCACTTAACCACTGAGCCACATCCCCAGCCCTGTTTGGGATTTTATTTAGAGACAGGGTCTCACTGAGTTACTTAGCACCTTGCTTTTGCTGAGACTGGCTTGGAACTCGCAATCCTCCTGCCTGAGCCTCCCGAGCCACTGGGATTACAGGTGTGTGCCATGGTGCCTGGCCTTATTCTCCAACTCTTTAAAGTCTTTCAGTTATTTCTACTGGATAAAGATCAACTCCTCAGCACAATAGAAAAGAATTTGATGGCTTTGCTGCTGCCAAGCTCATCTCTGGCCACCTGTCTTTTCTCCAGCTATGCTGAGTCATGTTCAAGGATCCAAAGAAACCCCACTGTCTGCCTGGACTGTTCCCCTGTCCACCTGGACTCATGCCCTCAGGTGCAGCTCAGGCCTCACACCCAGAAACCTGTCCTTCTCTGAAACCCCCACACCTATCCCAGGCCCCAGCCTGAGCTAAGCGCCTGTCTTAAGTGCATCCCCAGGGTCCCTGTGTGTTCACCTCTGTTCCTGTACACAATAGCTGTATGTTTCCTGGTCTACCTCTTGCACCAGCTGGAAATATAATTGTAGTTGGAATTAATGATAACATTCCTTTATTCACCAAATACTTGTAAGCATGATTTCTGCACAGTGCAAGATGCAAGGTTTTGGTGGCACTGCGAATAAGTGAAAGAGGTCCTGACTCTCTTCTCAGGACATGAATGTAAATCTATTTATAAATATAAAGTCGTTAGGGCTGGGGTTGTGGCTTATTGGTAGAGTGCTTTCCTTGCATGCATGAGGCACTGGGTTTGATCCTCAGCATCATTAAAAAAAAAACAAATGAATAAAACAAAGATATTGTGTCCATCTACAACTAAAAAAATATTTTAAAAAATAAAGTAGTTAGAGATTGACAAAGAGAAGACTACACGCTATGGCGATTTGAAGAAAAGAGGAGTAATTTTTCTGGTGGAGGTGGGGTGGGGCATGTGATGCACCAGTGTTTAGCAAGATTGGCTTTAGAGTGTGGTTGTCTGGCTCACATCCTGGCTCGAACATTTTTTACTACTAAGTTGCCTACCCTATCTAAACCTCAGCAGTTGCATTTTAAAATAGGGTACATGCTCATGTACAGTCATGATACTGTCTGCCTGTCTCTGAAGAATGACAGATTAGTGGATAAGGAAAAAGTGGTATATACACACAATGGAAGAGTATTGAATGATATAAAAGAATGAAATTCTATCATTTGCGACAATGGGGAGGAACCTTAAGAACACTATGTGAAGTAAGATAAGCCAGCCACAGAAAAACAAATACTAATTGATCTCACTCATATGTACAATTTAAAGAAGCTGATATCACGAAGTAGAGGGTAGAGAAGAGATACCAGAGGCTGGAGTGAATGGGGAAGAGGAGAGGGAGGTACTACTCAGGGGATATGAAGTTACAGTTAAGAGAAATAATTCTGGTGTTTTAGTGCACATTAGGGTGGCTGCAGTTTACAATATTGAATTGAATATTTCAAAATGGTTAGAAGAGAGGATTTTGAATGTTCTTACCACAAAGCAATGATAAATATAAGAAGTGATTAATACACTACACACTTTGATTTTCTTATTACACAATGTATACATGTATCAAAATATCACTTTGTCCCCATAAATACAACTATTTATGGGGACAACTATTGTGTCAATTTTAAACAAAATAAACTTTAGAAGGAAAGATATTTTTACAAGAAAAAAATCAGATAATCTAAGCAACACCCTTGTTAGCTATTACAGCAGAGCGATCAGCATTCAAACTTGAACTTAAATGATAGAAAACTCCTAGATATGCAAAATGGTTTTTGCATCCCTCATCCTTCTTTTTACCCTTTCTTCCCTCACGCTCCCTGAACATACATTGCCTGAAACTCGCCTTAGCACTCCAACCTGAGTACTCACTCTCTCTTCTCGTAGGCTCCTCTGTGATGTTCTCCCAGGTCCTTCTAGACTTCATCCTCTAAATCTCTTTCAACTTCTCCCCATCTATAATGAGTTAAATCGGGTACCCCTTAGATTTATATCTATCCAGAACCTAAGAATGCAATCTTATTTGGAAACAGGGCTTATGTACATGCTGACAAAAATGACTCTTCCTTTCTTTGAACCCCTATAACATATAGTCTTCTCTTTGTCAATTTCTAACTATTTTATTTTTATGAATAGATTTGCATACTATCTTGAGATGCAATCATTGCAGATTGAGGGTAGACTCTATGTCCCAAAACTGGTATTCCTTAAAAAGAGGAGAAGACACAGAGATCCGTGGAAAGAGGCCATGTAAAGATAGAGGCAGATAGTGGAATTGTGCTGCCACAAACCAAGAAGTGTCAGTCAAGAAGCCACCAGGATCTGGATGAAGATTTAAGGATTCTCCCCTTAGAGCCTGGGTGGGGAGCATGGCCTTGTCCATACCTTTACATGAGATTCCTGGCCTCCAGATCTTTGTGAGAATAAATTCCTGTTGTTTTAGACTACCAAATGGCAACTTGTTACAGAGGCCCAGGGAAATGAATCCACCAGTCCATCAGAAAGTAACACACAAAGGATCTTTTCCAAACACCCACCCACTCTGCTCATGCTCTTACCTGCCTACCATCGTTCTGTAGCTGCAAGACCTTTGGCATGAAAGGAAACCACCGGGGCCTGGTCAACAGCACTCTCCAAGCACACCTGTCCTCACTGTGGGCGTGCCACACCTCTGAATCTGCATCGCTTTCCCTGGCTCCACCTCAAGGCCTGTGCTGGGAACTTCCACACATCTTTAACATCAATAATTCGAATGAACCTTCCCATTTCATGAACAGAACAACTGCCGTGGTCATTCACCTTAATTTCTTATTGCCTTTTAATGGGCAAAGGTTCCCATTATATTTTCCCATAGGAAATCATCTCTAATAATCTATAAAATACAATCTGAAGTGCAATATATAATAGAAAAATAAAGCTTTTTTGTAAAGATTATATATATATATTCAATATATAATGAATATATATACATATATAACTGGCTGGCTTATCTCACTTCAATTATTCAACTATTCAACCAATAATTATATATTATATATATAATATATATATTACATAATGATATATAATAAATATATATATAATGAATATATAATATAATGAATATATATATATAAAACTGGCTGGCTTATCTCACTTCAATTATTCAATTCAACCAATAATTATATATATAATATATATAACTGGCTGGCTTATCTCATTTCACATAGTGTTCTTAAGGTTCCTCCCCGTTGTCACAAATTATAGGATTTCATTCTTTTATATCATTCAATACTCTTCCATTGTGTGTATATACCACTTTTTCCTAATCCACTAATCTGTCATTCTTCAGAATATATATATATTGAAGAATGACAGATTATATATATATATCTTCAATATATAATAGAAAAATAAAGCTTTTTTGTTTTGTTACTATAAAAAATAGCCTGAGGCTGGATACTTTACAAAGAAAAGAGGTTTATTTAGTTTACAATTCTGAAGATTTAAAGACATGGTGCTAGCTTTGACTTGGCTCTGATGATGACTTCATGGTGGATGGCATCTTGGTGGGGGTGTGTGTGAAAGGAAGAGATTACACAGTGAGATAAGAAGATGGGGTGGGGGAGTGAGGGGGCCATGTTGCTTTTTATAACACCCATCACATGAAATCTAACCAGGGTCCCAGAAGAGCAGCCTTAGTCTCTTCTGAGGTTGATGATTAGTATGAGCTGACTACCTTGCACTAGGCTCACTTTGAAAGGTCCCATCATTGCCAACTTCACCACACCGGGGACCTAGCATATGAACGTCTGGGGGGACACATACAAACCCAATCCAAACTCTAGCAGGAAGCTTTTGTTTTTAATGTAACTAAGCCTCATCTTTCCAAAAAATATCAATAGTAAGAGATTTGGCTCAGAGATCAGTCTTCCCTCATCTATCACTGTACAGTTGGATTGGGTGCTTCTTCTACATACCAGATCCTACTATATCCTGGGCAGGCTTCTACTTTATCATTCATCATATTAAAACCACCTTGTCAATCTCCTTTGTCAGCCTGTAAGGGTTTTTCTCTTGTCCTGTTTATCATTGTGACCAGGACACACTAACTTACTTAAATTGTGGATATTCATACACATTGGTTGAATAATTGAATGACGGACTGAATTAATGGGCAAGGAGTTAGAAGGAAAGCTCCCTTTTAAATCTGACTTGGGACCCAGAATTTCAACACATGTAAATGGCTCCCAGTGTGGTTTCATATTCCTGTCATCATTGATTGACATGAGAAATAGAAAGGAAGTAATTTCTGCTAGAGACATGGCCTCTTAACTTTATTTGCCTGAATATAAAGCTTCTAGCATGTTTTCATAACTGTTGACATGATTGATAGGTAGGAACATCATTACCAAAAAAATTGGAGTGAATTCATGATACTTGTCTATGGAAAAAATCCTCAAAAATGAGAAAAAAACCCTCTATATAGGATAGTTGTATCCTTTTTAAATGTACAAAGAGCAAGGTAAAACACTCTAATGTTCTCAAACTAATCTTAACTTCATAGAATAAGTATCTTTCACCTTTACGTGTAATTTATTAAATTGTTACTAATAATTTTTGATGTTAGAACATGATTTTAGTCAGTTATACCTACCCACTCCTTGCAAAAGTCTATTTTCCTTTACATTATTTTCTATCCTCATGATATATATGCACACACACATGCACACATACATACACCTACATACATATACACATTATTCATACATAGTGTGCTAAAATTAGAAATTTCATGCTGATGGCTACCAATGCATTTTGAAAATCTCCAACTATGGACACATAAGTCTTTGAAAACATAAGAGAAGAAAGAAATTCACACATACATTAAACATCACAAACATTTCATCAATGCACTGTTGAAATAGATGCCAGTGAGAAAATTAAAATATCTTTTCTTTTCATGATTTAGGGACTGAGAAACCCTCTCCATTGAAACTGAACTTGAAGTCACAGTAAATTCTGGGATTTCTCCAGAAGTGCAAAGGTGCTGGAGCAAGCAAGCAGTTACAAATAAAGACAAGGGCACATTCCTCCAATGGAGGAAGAGATCTAGTCCTTCTGTCTGCAACCGTGGCTCTTGACTCTTAAGACACTCCCTGACAGATGAGTTGGTGTTTTCAGGACCTGCAGAGTGTAGGACAAACACTGAGTCATGCATCATGTAAGTGGGGCTTCACGCTTGATGGTGTTGCCTTTCTAATTCTGGAAGGAAGAGTCTGCACTTAAGCCCAGTTCTGTTCAGCTTTGACTGCGCACCTGCTACATGCCAGTGCCTGTACCAGGGATGCTGGCCCCTGACAAGGGAAGGAGGCGGCAGCAGGCCACCCTTGCTGACCAGCTCTTGGGGCACTCAGTGCAGGAACACAGGGCTGGACTCTCCACAGCCTGCTCCACTGGCAGCCTCAATCTGGAAGACACCCAGCACCTTCTTGATCTCCAGATCCCTCCAGATCTACAATTTCATTTCAACTTGTCCAAACCAGAAATGTGCATCAATGTTTTGAGAAGTGCTTCAATATTTTATTGTTCATGTATTTTTTAAAATTAGCTGGTTTGATTTTTTTAGTAATTAAAATATAAAGAAATCAGCCAGGCACGGTGGTACACACCTGTATTCCCATCACTTTGGAAGGCTGAGACAAGAGAATCATGAGTTCAAAGCCAGCCTCAGCAATGTGAGGCACTAAGCAACTCAGGGAAACCCTGTCTCTAAAGAAAACACAAAATAGGGCTGGGGATGTGGCTCAGTGGTCAAGTGCCCCTGAGTTCAATCCCCAATACTCAAAAAAAAAAAAAGTATAAAGAAATCATAAAAACAAACACTAAATAATGTGTGGAAGCAGCCAAACCTTTTTTCCTTTGGTTCCCGATACTTACTGTCTCCAAACCAGGCAGATGAGATGTCAACTCTGACTTCTCCCAGCCTGGTCCTTAGCTTTCATTTCTGTTCCCCTGCTTTATCATATCTTTTTCATTCCCACCGTCTCTCCTTGATCCTGGGCCTCCAGTTGCTCTCTTTACTGTTTGCACTGCTTCTTTTTGTGTGAAATCTGGTCCCCAAAATAGCCTGCCACCCACAGTTCTTCTTCTCCACAGTTGGGTTCAACTGTTTGTTTCACCTGTGACATCCTTGACTCTTTGTTTGTCCAAATCCTTCCCCAAATCCAGTTGAGACTGCAATATGATCTATTTCTTAAGGGTAAGCCCCAAGATGTGATGGCTCCTGGTGGCAACTGTAGCAGGCATGAAGGGAATGAATTAAGATTGCTAAGAATCAGGGGCTGGGGTTATGGCGCAGTGGTAGAGTGCTCACCTAGCACGCGTGAGGCAGTGGGTTCGATCCTCAGCACCACATAAAAATAAAATAAAGATATTCTGTGCACCTACAACTAAAAAAATCAATAAATATTTTTTAAAAAAAGATTGCTAAGAATCAAACAGAAGCCCTTTGGGGGAATTCAGGGGATCAGAGCTAGGAGAACTGTTTCCCAGAGGTCACCACTGGGGCACTGATCCTGGGTTCTGAGAGGTACAAAGAAGTATGGGAGCCTGTGGAAGTAGGCCCCCATGGTAAATTCCCTGGATAACTGGTCTATAGTTTGGAAATTGGTCTGGACCTTCAAATGGAAGGTCAAGGAGCCAGGCCATGGTGGTTGAGGAATACAGACAGAAGTAGAGCCTGCCTCCAATCCCATTTCTCATAGGATCTCCCTCCAGACAGAACAAAGAAAACAGCTGGCAAACAAACACTCTATCAATACCCATGGTGGTATGAGTGTGTACCCATGCCTGTGCCCACAGTCATGCACACAATCACAAACTCAGTCTATTGTGGGGTTAGTTTGCTATCCCCAAACTAGTAATAGATCTGATGGAGTTCACATTCTTTTCTTCCAGTAGTTTGGCAGTGGAGGAAATCATTCTGAAAACCTGGTCAGTTTTTGTTTTTTCTTCTTTTTTTCCCGGGAGTGACTTTGGAACTGTTCTCCAGCTCCTTTGTGTTGTGTGCTCCTGGCCAACACCCTGGCCTTTGTCAAAAGATGTTGGTGAGTTCCTGTGGACCGGCAGGAGCTGCAGAGGGTCCAAATCCGCCCTCAGGAAACTCCACGGGTGTCCAGCCAAAGGGAGACCAGGGACTGCTAGCCGCTAGCCCCAGGGGAGCCCAAATAGAAGAAGGCACAGAATTCCAAACCAAAGGAATGCACAATCTCTTCAATGAAATAATATCAGAAAATTTCCCAAATATGAAAGATGAAGTGGAAAATCAAATACAAGAGGCTTACAGGTCACCAAATGTACAAAATTTCAACGATCTACACCAAGGCACATTATAATGAAAAGGCCCAATATACAGAATAAGGATAGAATTTTGAGGGCCGCAAGAGAGAGGAACCAGATTACATATAAGGGGAGACCAATTCGGATCTCAGCAGATTTTTCAACCCAGACCCTAAAAGCCAGGAGATTATGGAACAACACATACCAAGCTTTGAAAGAAAATGGATGCCAACCAAGAATCCTAAATCCAGCAAAATTGAGCTTCAGATTTGATGATGAAATAAAAACCTTCCATGACAAACAAAAGTTAAAAGAATTCACAGCAAGTAAGTCTGCACTATACAACATTCTTGGCAAAATATTCCAGGAGGAGGAAATGACAACCAACAATGAAAATATGCAAAGAGGAACTACACTAAAAAGAGGGGGGCAATCAAAGGAGAAACCAAGTCAAGGTAAAAACCAAAAATAAACCAAAAACCAGAATTACAAATCATATTTCAATAATAACCCTGAATGTAAATGGCCTAAATCCAGACTGACAGACTGGATTAAAAGAAAAGACCCAACAATATGCTGTCTTCAAGACACTCATCTCACAGGAAAAGACATCCACAGACGGAAAGTGAAAGGGTTGGAAAAACATCACTCACATGGACCCCACAAACAAGTAGGAGTTTCCATCCTCATTTCAAATAAAGTGGACTTCAAACCAAAGATGGTGAAAAGAGATAAAGAAGGTCATTTCATGCTTCTTAAGGGAATCATACATCAACAATACATAACAATCATAAATATCTATGCTCCAAATAATGGGGCTTCCACGTATATCAAACAAGTCCTTCTCAAATACAAGAATCAAATAGACCACAATACAATAATACTTGGAGACTTTAACACAGCTCTCTCACCATTGGATAGATCTTCCAAACAAAAACTTAATAAAGAAATCATAGATCTCAATGAAACTATCAATAATTTAGACTTAACAGACATATATAGAGCGTTCATTCCATCAATGAGTGAATACACTTTTTTCTCAGCTGCACACGGATCCTTTTCCAAAATAGATGACATGTTATGTCACAAAGCCAGTCTTAGCAAATACAGAAAAACAGAGATACTACCCTGCATCCTATCTGACCACAATGCAATAAAATTACAAATCAATGACAGATTAAAAAACAGAAACTACTCCATTACCTGGAAACTAAATAATATGCTATTAAATGATGTATGGATAACAGAAGACATCAGGGAAGAGATTAAAAAATTCTTAGAGGCAAATGAAAACTCTGATATAACATATCAAAATCTCTGGGATACCATGAAGGCAGTGCTAAGAGGAAGGTTCACTGCACTAAACTCATTCATTAGAAGAAGTAAAAGTCAACAAATAAATGAATTGGCTCTTCATCTCAAAGCCTTAAAAAGGAAAAACAAATCAACACCAAAAGAAGTAGAGGACAGGAAATAATCAAAATCAGGGCTGAAATCAATGAAATTGAAACAAAAAAAACAATTCAAAAAATTGACAAAACAAAAAGCTGGTTCTTTGAAAAAATAAAAAAATCGACAAACTCTTAGCCACCCTAACGAAAAGGAGGAGGGAGAAAACGTAAATTACTAAAATTTGTGATGAAAAATGAAACATCACGACAGACACTACTGAAATACAGAGGATAATTAGAAACTATTTTGAAAATTTATACTCCAGTAAAATAGAAAACCCTAAAGACACTGACAAATTTCTAGAGGCATATGACCTACCCAAACTGAACCAAGAGGACATACACAACTTAAACACATCAATTTCAAGCAAGGAAATAGAAGATGCCATCAAGAGCCTGCCAACCAAGAAAAGCCCAGGTCCAGATGGATTCTCAGCTGAGTTCTACAAGACTTTCAAAGAAGAATTAATACCAATACTCCTCAAAGTATTTCATAAAATAGAAAAGGAGGGAACCCTTCCAAACTCATTCTATGAGGCAAGTATCACCCTGATTCCAAAACCAGACAGACACACATCAAAAAAGGAAAACTTCAGACCAATATCCCTGATGAACATAGATACAAAAATTCTCAATAAAATTCTGGCAAATTGCATACAAAAACATATCAAAAAAATAGTGCACCATGATCAAGTGGGGTTCATTCCAGGGATGCAATGTTGGTTCAACACACGGAAATCAATAAACATAATCCATCACATGAATAGACTTAAAGATAAGAGTCATATGATTTTATCAATTGATGTGGAGAAGGCATTTGACAAAATACAGCATGCTTTTATGTTCAAAACACTAGAAAAACTAGGGATAGTAGGAACATACCTCAACTTTGTAAAAGCTATCTATGCTAAACCCAAGGCCAACATCATCCTAAATGGAGAAAAATTGGAATCATTCCCTCTAAAAACTGGAACAAGACAGGGATGCCCTCTTTCACCACTGCTATTCAACATAGTCCTTGAAACACTAGCCAGAGCAATTAGACAGATGAAAGAAATTAAAGGGATACGAATAGGAAAAGAAGAACTCAAACTATCACTATTTGCAGATGACACGATTCTATACTTAAAGGATCCAAAAAATTCTACCAGAAAACTTCTAGAATTAATAAATGATTTCAGCAAAGTAGCAGGATACAAAATCAACACCCATAAATCAATTGTATTTCTATACATCAGTGATAAACCCTCTGAAAGAGAAATTAGGAAAACTATCCCATTCACAATAGCCTCAAAAAAAATAAAATACTTGGGAATCAATTTAACAAAAGAGGTGAAAGACCTCTACAATGCAAACTACAAGACACTGAAGAAAGAAATTGAAGAAGACCTTAGAAGACGGAAAAATCTCCCATGCTCCTGGATAGGCAGAATCAATATTGTCAAAATGGCCATACTACCCAAAGCGCTATATAGATTCAATGCAATCCCAATTAAAATCTCAACATCATTCCTTTTAGAAATAGAAAAGGCAATCATGAAATTCATTTGGAAGAATAAGAGACCCAGAATAGCCAAAGCAATACTTAGCAAGAAGAGTGAAGCAGGAGGCATCACAATACCAGACCTCAGATTATACTACAAAGCTATAGTAACAAAAACAGCATGGTACTGGCACCAAAATAGACATGTAGACCAATGGTATAGAATAGAAGACACAGAGACAAACCCACTTACCTACAGTTACCTTATACTAGATAAAGGAGCCAAACACGTACACTAGAGAAAAGATAGCCTGTTCAACAAATGGTGCTGGGAAAACTGGAAATCCATATGCAGCAAAATGAAACTAAACCTGTATCTCTCACCATGCACAAAATTCAACTCAAAGTGGATCAAGGACCTGGGAATCAGACCAGAGACCCAACGCCCAATAGAAGAAAAAATATCTTCATCATGTTGGATTAGGACCATACTTCCTTAACAATACTCCTATAGCACAAGAAGTAAAATCAAGAATCAACAAATGGGATGGACTCAAACTAAAAAGTTTCTTCTCAGCAAAAGAAATAATCAATGAAGTGAACAGAGAGCCGACATTCTGGGAACAAATCTTTGCCACACACACACCCGATAGAGCACTCATCTCCAGGATATATAAAGAACTCAAAAAACTTATCGCCAAAAAAACAAAGAACCCAATCAATAAAGGGGCCAAAGAGCTGAATACAAACTTCACAGAAGAAGATATATAATCCATCAACAGACATATGAAAAAATGTTCAACATCTCTAGCAATCAGAGAAATGCAAATCAAAACTACCCTAAGATTTTATCTCACGCCAGTCAGAATGGCAACTATCAAGAATACAAACAACAATAAGTGTTGGCGAGGTTGTGGGGAAAAAGGCACGCTCATACATTGCTGGTGGAACTGCAAATTGGTACAACCAATCTGGAAAGCAGTATGGAGACTGCTTAAAAAACTTGGAATGGAACCACCATTTGAGCCTGCTATCCCACTCCTTGGTCTATACCCAGAAGACTTAAAAACAGCATACTACAGTGATGCAGCCACATCAATGTTTATAGCAGCTCAATTCACAATAGCTAAAGAGTGAAACCAATCTAGATGCCCTTCGATAGATGAATGGATAAAGAGATGGTGGTATGTATACACAATGGAATATTACTCAGCAATAAGTGAGAATAAAATTATGGCATTTGCAGGTAAATGGATGGAGGTGGAGAATATCATGCTAAGTGAAGTAAGCCAATCTCAGAAAACCAAATGCCGAATGTACTCATTGATAAGTGCATGCTGATCCATAATGGGGGGAAGTACATGGGAACAATGGAGGAACTCTGTTCATAGGGGTGTAAGGGGGGAGGGGACATGGGGACAGTAATGGTGGTGGAATATGATGGTCATCATAGCCCTAGCTTTATGTATGACTGCATGTATGTTGTGATTCTATATCATTTACAACCAGAAAAATGAAATGTTATCCTCCATCTGTGTACAATGAATCAAATTGCACTCTGTTATCATGTAAGCCTAAATAGAACAAATAAATAAATTAAATATGAGAAAAAAAAAGATGTTGGTGTTTCTGTGAAGGAGCTCAACAGTCATGTCTACCAGTTCAGGCTTTAGAGTCAACAATTATTAGTGACTCTTCTGCCCACTGCATATGTGACTTCAGGCAAGTTCCTTAACTTCTCTAAGATTCATTTTTTTTTTTTTCATCTATTAAACAGCAATAATAACAGGACTCTCTTTGTAGACTCATTGAATTAGCTAAGGTGATGCTTGTCAAGTTAGCTAGAACAGTGCTTGACATATAACAAACGTTCCATAAATCATAGCTGCTATTATTAGAATATTATTATGGTAATATGGAAGCTTTGTTTACAGGGACATTTCAGTATAAAATGACATTCGCAGGACCTCCAAGTGAGATCTTTCTCAGTTCTCTTTTTTCCCTATGAAAAAGTTTTCCCTGGCTTACTGTCTATAGTGGGATGAATGGTTGTTTCCCATGTCCATGTCTTAATCCCTGGAAATAGAATGTGACCTTATTTGGAGAAAAGGATGCATATGTAATTAAGCCAAGGATCTTGAGATGTGAAGGTCATCACGAATTATCTAGATGAACCCTAAATTCAATGACAAGGCTTCTTATAGGGGACCCACAGAGGAGAGACAATGGGAGAAGAGGAGGTGGATGTGATCTTGGGTCCAGAGAATGGGTTGATGTAGCCACCAGCCAGGGAATGCCTGAGCCACTGGAAGCCAGAAGACACAAAGAACTGATGATCTCCTCAGGGCCTTTGGAACAAGCAAAGTCTTATCTTTTGTAGTTCTGGGCCTCTAGAACTTTGAAAGAATAAAATTCTGTCATCTTAAGCCACTGAGTTTCTGATAATTTGTTATGACATCCCTAGGAAACTAATATACTGACAAACACGTTTTTAAAAATATCTTGTATTTTTAAAAAATTCTTTACAGAGCCATATGAAAGAAATAAAGCAGTAAAGAATCATTAGATAGTCAGCTGGTAAACATACTAACGGATAAATCTTCATGTTCATTGAAATGGACATCCAATAGTTGATGGTGTTTAATAATGTGAGATCATTCTTTTTCTTTCCATCAGTTATGAGAAAAGATATCACAGAGCAAGTGACAGATGCTGCCATCACATTTGCATATTCAATAATGACAAATGGGTGGCAAAAGGAGCAAGCAGATGAAGAACACTGGCATCTTGATTCATAGATCACAAATGCATACAAATAATACTTAACAAAAATATACTTTGTACAGCATCCTTGATTCATAGATCACAAATGCATACAAATAATACTTAACAAAAATATACTTTGTACAGAGATAAATAAAGAGAACACTTACCAAGAGAAAAAGGAAAAGGAAATATTTTAAATGTAAGCTTGATTAGCCAGGAATAACAGAATCACTGAAACTTGGTAACACAGAGACCTAAGGAATCGTTCTGTTTGCCCTCCAAGATAATGAAAGCAGTAATTTTCGCCAAACATCCACTGATATTTATTATTAGCCTCAGTTTGAATATTTCCAAGAATGGGGAGTTTACTCCCTAACATGTCTGCATGACCTGAAAGCTTTGTTTGAAATATCTTTCTTGAAGCAAATAAAAATATAAGTCCTTATGTTAGAGATCCACTGGTTGTAGGTTCTGGTTTAAGAATAGTGAACAATTCTTGCATTCATTCATTTCATGGACATTGAGTAGGCCTGTGCTCTGACCCTAGCATTGTAGTAAATTTGGAGCCTAGAGATTCAGGAACCAAGTCAGCAATGAGGGCCAGGCCCAGCCGAGAGGGTAAGGCAGATGACTGACTGATCATACTGGTTACTCCTGGACAACCGAGGAGTGGAAGCCAGGGTGGAGGAGGAGATTGACACAGATAGCTGTCTGTAAGCAGGAACCCATTAGCTGAGTCCAGAATCTGATGATATTTCAGCATGATGATGGGTGTGTGCATGAGTTTAGGTGTGTAAAGAGGATGTGTGGTTTTTCCAGCAAGAAGGGTATCCGTAATTTCATTCATTTAGTCAAATATTTTTGAGACTACTTAAAATGTGCTAGAGTTAGTTACAGTTTCTGAGGATATTAAGAGAAGGAAATAAACAAACACCCAAGCCTCATGCAGCTTCCACTCTTGTGGGGGACATAAACAATAAATAAGTAGTGGGAAATATGGCCAATAAATAAAATCAAAGAGTAAATACCGAGTATGTCAGGAGATAACAAGTGAAAAGGAATATAAAGCAGGAAGTAGGGAGGGGCTGAAAAAGTCTGGCAAGAAGGGGTTGACTGAAATAGGACCCAGATGAGGAAAGAGTGAACCAGAGAAAAGCCCAGGGAGCAGCATGTGCTACTTTTCCTGTCCCTGCCCTTGCTGAACCTGAATATACCTGAGTGTGTCTATCAACCTGCCTCCACCAATTCCTCTCATTCTCAAGCTCATCTGAAACATTACCAATAAAAGTAGCAAATAAATAAGGAAATGCTGACTTTCATATACATAAAGTAGAACTATAAATTCATATAAATATTACAGAGAATACTGAGGGCTGGGGTTGTAGCTCAGTGGTAGAGCGCTTGCCTAGCACATGTGAAACCCTGGGTTCAATTCTCAGCATCACACAAAGAAATAAAGGTATCATGTCCATCTACAACTAAAGATATTCTTAAAAAGAGAGATTACTGAAAAAACTAATTGTACCAATAGCATTTAAAAATCCAAATTAATCTCAAAAAAACACATTCTAGAAACTAATCAGCAACTTCCAAAAAGGGCCCTTTGGAAAAAGTGATATTAGTTCAAAAAAATTTTTTGTCACCTTTCATTCCCCAAATCAATCACTATACACATCTACACCCTTGGGCCTGGCAAGAGATTCCCTTGATCTGAACTCTAAACTTTCAAAGGCCCCAAGGTCCTCTGTGGCCAGCCCTATATCACCCCCACAGAACCCCCGAGGACATACATGCATTGAGGCCACAGCCCCCAAGAGAGATAACAATTTAGAAGCAAACAAACTATCAGAAATGAGGAGAGAAGTTATACAAACTAAATAAGGGAAATGAATTGAATCAGATAAATGCGATTAGTGGTAAAAGAGACAGAACTGTGAGGAAGAATGGTCCAAGCAATAAAACTCACATAGAAAAGAGCTTGTCCTAAAGGTAAAATTTAGCACAACTTAATTTGCTTTTCTGAGGAAACTACACGAAATAACTTTTTACTTGGAAGTAGTAAGTCATTGTAATTGCCAAAGAAATTTTGGGGAATAAAAAAGAAAATTGAGGTGGATTAAAAGTATTTTAGCTGGGTGCAGTGGTGCATGCCTATAATCCCAGAGGCTTGGGAGGCTGAGGCAGGAGGATCACGAGTTCAAAGCCAGCCTCAGCAAAAGAGAGGTGCTAAGCAACTTGGCGAGACTCTGTCTCTAAAATACAAAATAAGGCTGGGCATGGTTCAGCGGTCAAGTGCCCCTGAGTTCAATCCTTGGTACCCCAAAAAAGTATTCTAAGTAATAATGAACAGTGTGATTTTGGGGGTTGACAAATCAATGGAACTAAGAAAACTTCTCAAAAGAAACCCTGACCCATTTAAAACTTCCATAAATGTGGCTTTTCCAAACCAATGGGAACTGATGCATTACTTAGCAAGTGATTCTAGGACATCTATGGAAGGAAAACATACTACAATAGTCCCTCAGTATTCAAGGGGGGATTGGTTCCAGACCCCAACTGTTACTGAACTCCTCCAATGCACAAATTCCTTAAATAAAATGACATAGCATTTGCATATAACTTCTGCACATCCTTCCATATACTTTAAATCATCTCTAGATTATTTATAATACCTGATATAATGTGAATGCTATGTAAGTAGTACTGTTTAGAGAATAACTATAAGGAAAAAAAGTCTGTACACACTAGTACAGATGAACTTTTTTTCTGAACATTTTCATTCACTGGATGTGGAGGCTGTAAATATAGAGGGCCAACTGCATCTCTATATCCTCAAAATGAAATCTAAACACGAAAATGTAAAAAGAAAACTACAAAAACACTAGCAGAAAAGCAGGGGGAATGGTTACACCCTGATGTGAGTAAGGGTAACTTGTGTATCATCTAAGCGTAGACTAGACTAAAAACTGACATCCCAAAGTGAAGGACCAAGAGATGTGACTACAGAATGAGAAAATAAAATAAAAATAAAAAGTAACAAATCATAGTGAGGAACAGAAAACGTGTGTAAAAGGCAAAAGTTGGTATCCTTTACAAATGAAAGGTCTCAAAGTGTAAAGCAAAGGACAAGCAGACCCTAGAGAAATGGTCAACAATCACCCAGGTGCCACCAGCCAATCACTATGTGCAGAAAGGTGAAAATACAAGCCAAAGACTTGATTGTACTAGTTCCCAAAATAATTCAAAGAGAACAATAGTTAGATTTAGTCATTTGTCAATGGCAAGGATTTTAATAAACACTAAAATGTTACACTATATTTGCAAAGATATAAGGAAATGCTGACTTTCATATACGTAAAGTAGAACTATAAATTCATACAAACTTTCTGACAGGCAATTTGGCAATAAAGATCAAAAACTTTAAAGATTTACATACACCCGTTCTACTTTTAGGAATGTTTTTTTTTTTTTTGAAGGAAATGAACATGTCTGTATGTAAAGATTTAGCTAAAAAGATATAAATGTCACAGTTATTTGTATGAGAGAGAGATGGTTGGTTGCATAAACTGTCAGATTCAGGCAGTGGAACGAATGCTTAGTGCAATGGTTCTCACAGTCTGGTCCTTGTAAAGGCAGCTCCAGCACCATCTGGGAACTGTTAAAATGCAAATTCTCTGGCCCTTCCCAGACCTACTGAATCAGAAACTCTGGAGGGTGATGCCTAGCAATCTGTTCTAACAAATCTTCCAGGTGATTCTGATGTTCACTCCAGCCTGAGAAACTCTGATTAGTGTATAAATCAGGGTCCCAGGAAGAGCTAGATGGAACTCAAATTGGATAGTTTGAAAAATTTTAAAAAGAACTATTTACCAAAATAATTAAACTACAATGGGTAGTTCAGGATCTTGTGGCTAGCAATAGCGGGGCTGCATTACTGTCCCTCTGGAATGGTAACTGGAACCCAGAGTAAGGCATCTGGATGGGAATTGCTGCCTGGTAGAGCTATGGGCTCAGCTGGGCCACTCAGCAAACCCCAATGACTCCATAGGGAGGTACCCATGGAATAAACACCTGTGTCTCACTTTCCTTCCCCACTCTGAACTTCTGCTGGAGCTCCCAGTGGGATAGACCTGGAAAACAAGGGAGCTCACTTGTGCAGCCCACACCAACGGCCTGACATAGGTGGGATGAAAGGGGAGAGGATAGGTTTGGAGGGACAAATGGAAGATAGGTAGCACATGTCACCATTGAGAAGAATTGTGTAGAAGAATATTCATCTTGAAGGTGTTTCTGAAATATCAGATTTTCATAAGTGATATATGATCCTCTTTTCATTTAAAAATATATACCAACTTATTTTGTATATACCCACATATATGCATGAAAAAGTGCTTGCAGGAGATCCCGGAATATTAACAGCAGTTATATCTAGATCTTGAAACAATGAGTAAGTTCTTGTTACTTGATTCTTTTTGCTTATCTGTATTTTCTGAACATTCTACAAAACTCATATCAGAAAAATAAAAGGCATTTGCTAAACAAAATCACGAATATGAGAAACTTAAAGAACATTACAAAAACAGTATGTTTTCTCAATAACTTAATGTTTTTATTGTTTACGAATCTAAACCACCCATTTTAGTCAACATTTATTATTTCTTATCTTAAATGTTTGGAAACAATGTGTCTACAGGAAGAGAAAATGTAATGACTAATAATTAGTATTGCTTAGAAAATGCTTTTTGAGGGACTGCCATAAATAAAGCACTGTACACAAAGGATTTCCCAACTTATCTTAGTCAATGTTCACAAGAACCTTAAAAGATAGACACTTTATTACTTCCACTGCACAGATAAGGAAACTAAAGCTAAAATATGTGAAATTACTAGGCTACAACTTTACTTCTTGTCAGTGGGGAACAAGGACTCAGACCAGATTTGTCTAAGGCTCTGGTCTGTGCTCTACATTTGTGAATGTGAGGGAATATGATTTTGAAAAAAAATATATCAACTCTATGCTTATAAAAGAAAACCCTGGAAAGCCTAATTCACTGCATAATTTCACCCAGACATTTATTACCCTAAAAATAGAGTGATGGATTTCATATTAGTATCTTAATGTCACACTCAGAATTACTATTTAATAGTCTACTCAGATAAAATTTAATATATCATATATGAAAACATTTTATTTTTTTCTATGATCTTAAATAATATAGGCAGAGAAATGAATCTGCTGATAAAATTTTTTTGAGTGTTTAATAAAAGCTACTGAAGAGAATTCATTTTCAAGTATGAAATCTCTGGAGTTTACTCAAGATTTTAATTCAAGACATCATACCTGAAGCAATACTTCTCAATGTTTAATCTATTCTGTAAGTGTTTGATTTATTATACTTATAATCTGAGTGGTACTTTTTTTGCACTTCTGTATTTCCTATGGAATGCAAACGTCTTTGAAGTAAAGATTCATATTGTATTTGTATTGGTTTCTGCTATACCTGGCACAATGACCAGGTTTATGAGTAAATGTGTATAAGTCAGGACTGGCTAAAGACACTGTGGTAATAAATAACTCCTCAAACCTCCTTGGCTTAATTCAATAATATTTTTCCTCAGTCATACCACATATTTAATCTGAGTTGGTAAAGGCCGCTTATCAGGAACAGAAATAGATGGAAGCTTGAGTTGGATATATGCTTTCTTGACCACCTTGTTGTGGGAACAGAATATGGTGCGTGGCCTCATCATTTCCCTTCATGTTCCATTGGCTGATTTAAATCATATGATTACACCTAATTTCAAGGTCAGGGAAGGGAAATGCTACCATGCACCTGGAAGATGGCCAGCAGGAAATATTTGATGACTGCCACAAAAAATTTCAGGAAATAATCATGAGATAGTTAATTAGCCTTCATGAATAAATATACTAGTTGGCAATATCTACTATGTCAGTTTACATATTTGAGACTAATTGACTCCAATATAAAAATAGCTTTCTGTATTTTTGAAATTATAAATGTGACTGTTGATATATCTATTAATTTTATTTTATTATGCAAGGTGAAATTCATATTAATTCCACTTTTATTCATTAGTTTCATTTTTCTGTAAGTATTAGAGAAGAATTAATCATTGGTTGATAATGACCAATAAGAAATCTAACAGAAGACTGGCTTGAGATCCACCCACATTTCACTCAGTTCAGTGAACATCCACTGAGGGCTGGCTCTGTCCCAGGTCCCCAAGGGACGAGAGGAGTGTGAAGATGATTAGTGTGCACCACAATACTAAAAGTGTTAGGAGGAATAATTTTTTCTTTGTATAATAGTGTTTCATGTATTAGGTTTTCATCTGGTGTTTCTTTGTTAATTTTATGAAAAAATATTTTTTAAAAGGCCTTTCCCACGACTGATCTTTTTCATGCAGAGTTTAGATTGGTACAATTTATTTCCCCCAATTAAATGTTCTTAAGTATTTAAGTGCAGCTGCCAATTTTCTTCCTGCATGGCTGTCACAGGATTCCTTCTAGATTTATTGTTTTAAACACTTGAACAAGAAAGAAACAAGGAAGTGTAGTTTGTTGCCAGTTCAAGTGGCTTCATCCATGAATAAAAGACCTTTCTGAGCATATGTCTCTCATGTTCATTCATAAATCCAGTAACTGCTACATCTGTGAGGCTGCACTGGGCACAGGAGGTTGGCAGGGCCCATCCAAGCACAGCAGGCACAAGGGTCTTTGTGTCTTTTTTTCATAAAATAGGTGCCCATCATATTCCATGAAAAATGCCAGGCAGCTTCTATTATGTTGAAGTCGGTATACAATATTATATAGAGAAAATGATGCTTTCTCACTGAATACAGGAATACATATCTGATAAATTTATCAAGTAGCATGTTTTAAATTGATCTTCACATTTTACTATACAAACCATTTAAGTTATATATATATAATTTATATTTATATATAACTTATATTTATATATAATTTATATTTTTTATTTATATATTATATATAATTTATATTTATATATATAATTTATATATTTAAATATAATTTATATATGTATATATGTTTGTAATTCTTTGGCTCAAGCAAAATGCAAATGTCCACAAACACTGGGTTGTAATTTTATTTAATAAACCAGAGTTCTTATATTGCAGGTTTGTTTTTCTCTGTTCACCAATTCTTCTTTGTTTTTTATTCAAAACATATCTTTGAAGAGTTCTAAACCTTTTTTGGCCCCAAAGTTTCCTTTTTCCTCCTACTTCCAGTGGCCATTGGTCCTAGTCTCCTTGATATATTCTATGTTTACTGTTTATTTTAACAATTTTATTTCCTTGATGACATCTTAAAAAGTCATTAAATTTGATAGCAGTATGTCCACAAGGATATTTACATTTATGCATAATTTTGTAACTTCTAGGAACTTTCCTATTTGTTGTCCCATTTGGTAGAGCAAAAATTTAAGGTTTGTTATTTTTAAAGTTTATGCTTCAAGTTAGCCAGCTACTCAAGGTCTGCTTTTCAAGGGGTACATGAATTTGCTACATGGTTTGAAAACAAAAGGAACCTCTCAGTGTCATAGTTCCACGGGTGCCCACATAGAATGTCCTGCCAAACACAATTCTGGACAGGGAAGAAGAATCAAGTAGATTCAACAGGGTTAAAAATGTTCTAGTTTTGAGTTTATAGACCTTCTTTGTATATAGATGCTACTCAACTTATGATGGGGTTACGTGTAGAAAAACCCATCATAACTTCAAGACATTATAACTGAAAAATACATTTAATATACCTAAACTACTGCTATGGGTTGAACTAGTGTCCTCCAAAGCCTAGGTGTTAAATGCATGGCCTCAGCTTGTGGCACTAAGGGGTGGTGGAACCTTTAGGAGATGGGACCTAGAAGAAGGAAGTCAGGTCATTGGGGGCATGCCCTTAAAGGGGATATTGGGACCCTGGCCTCTTTCTCTTTGTCTCTCCCTCCTTCTCTCTCTCTCTCTCTCTTTTTTCTCTCTCTCTCCCCTTCCTGACTGACATGAATAAGTAGTTTCTTCCATAGTCATACATTCTCATAGTGATATATTTCCTCACCACAGGCCCAAAAGTAACATCCCAATGTACCATGGAGTGAAATCTCAAAAATGTGAGACAAAACAATCTTTTTCTCTTCTAAAATTGATTATCTCAGGTATTTTGCTACAGGAATAAAAAGCTAACACAAAACCAACATCATGACTTAGCCTATCCAACCTTAAAAAGGCTCAGAACCTTTACATTAGCCAACAGTTGGGCAAAAGCAGCTGACAGAGACATTTTATAATAAAGTATTGAAAGTCTTGTGTGATTTATTGACTACTGAAAGTGAAAAACAGAATGGTTGTTTGGAAATGATTTTGTACCATCATAAAGTTGAAAAATGATAAGTCAAACCATTTAAAGTTGGGGACTCTATATCAAGTGCTATATAATTTTTAAAAGAGACAAAAAACTAACCTCTAACATTTAAACAGAACATTATTTTTGTTTTTCTATGTAAGAAAGATTACTCTAAAAATGCATCTTAGAACCTATTGATGTCAGAGCTTTAAGAGTTGTGAAAGTCCTCCACCAGGACTCTCTGAGCTGGCCTTTGAGTTTTGATGGCTTGGCTTAAACATTTCTACTTCCTACACTGAAACTTAGGCCTTTCTTGGAAATTTCTCTTAAATGCTAGGGGTAAAAATTTTATTTCAAATGCTTAGGACACTTCCTGACATTCACTATTCACCTCTTCTAACAAATATTTCCAAAATATAAAGGACAGCATGAAATGTTTGTGAAAACTGAGTACTGCAGTGAGAAAATAATTTACTGGAGAATGAGAAGAGCTTCCAATGACTTGGAAACACAAAGGGGAAAGAATAGAAACAAAACTGGGAGATTTTACTGAAATTGACTCTGTCTTTAATAGAAAAAGTAGGCAAGGAATCAATGAGTGAGTGAATGAATGAAATATTTTGATATTTAACTTATAAGGATAAGTTAAAAGTCATACCAGGACCACCCCCACTGACCCACACAGGAGCCCAGGCCCAGGTAAGGCCCAGGACCACCCCTGATGACCGCTGACCCACATGGGGCCTAGACCCAGGCCCAGGCCCCATAGATCCCTGACCAGCATGAGAGCCCAGGCCCAGGTCATGCCCAGGACTGCCTCCACTGACCTGTAAGAGCCCAGGCCCATGACCACCCCCGTCAGAGCAGAGGACCACACTGTGGCTCCCTGTTTACCAATGTGTAGCTTCTATGGCCCACCTCCATCTTGGGACAGTGCAGACATCCATAGCCCCCTCCCCCCATATAGTAGCATCTACCTTGGGACAACAGACAGGGCCTGGAGGCAGCTGCCCACCACAGCACAGCATGCCACAGTGCTGCATCTCCAAAAAGGCAACTGAAAGCCATTATAAGGCCTGCCCTTTCAGCCCCATCTCTGAAAGTGGTTGCATTCATCTTGGGACATCCCCACTGCTATCTTGAGTTACCTCCACTACCACCACTACCATCTTTAGTTGCAGTAGCGTCTATCTAGGGACAATGGCTGATGACTAGAAGACCAACACCAAGGTGTGGTACAGGTAATCTCCAGGGACACTACAAGATTATAGGGTATAAACTGCAATGCCACAGATCCATACTGCAAGAAAGGAACATACATAGGCAACATGAAAAAATAAGGGAAGAAAGTGCCCCAAACAAACCAAGATACTACAATAATAAAATCCATTGACAGCATAATTGATGAAATGTCAGAGGAGTTCAGAATGTACATAATTAAAATAATTTGTGATTTAAAGAATTACATAAGAGAGCAAATACAGGCAAAAATTGATCACGCCAATGAAAAGATAAGGGAGAAAATACTGGTAGCAAAAGATTACTTCAAGGAGACAAAGATTCTGAAAAAAAAAAAAACAATCAGAAATTCTTGAAATGAAGGAAAAAATAAACCAAATTATAAGCTCAATAGAAAGCATCACCAACAGCCTAGATCACTTGGAAGACAGAACCTCAGATAATGAAGACAAAATATACAATCATGAAAATACAGTTGACCACACAGTGAAGATGGTAAGAAACCAAGAACAGAATGGGAATTATGGGATAGCATCAAAAGACCAAATCTAAGAATTATTGGAATAGAGGGAGGCACAGAGATTTAAACCAAATGAATGCACAATCTCTTCAATGAAATAATATCATAAAATTTCTCAAACATGAAGAATGAACTGGAAAAATCAAATACAAGAGGCTTACAGGTCACCAAATGTACAAAATCACAACAGACCTACATCAAGGCACATTATAATAAAAATTCCTAGCATACAGAATAAGGAGAGAATTTTAAAGGCTGTGACAGAGGAATCAGATTACATACATTACATATATAGAGGGAAATAAATCAATTCCAATCTCAACAGATTTTTCAACCCAGACCCTAAAGATCAGGAGATCATGGGACAACATATACCAAGCTCTGAAAGAAAATGGATGCCAACCAAGAATCTTATACCCAGCAAAATTAAGCTTCAGATTTGATGATGAAATAAAAACCTTCCATGGTAAACAAAACTTAATAGAATTTACAGCAAGAAAGCCTGTACTACAGAGCATTCTTAGCAAAATATTCCATGAGAAGGAAATGAAAAATAACAATGAAAATCAGCAAAAAGAGGAACTACACTAAAAGAAAGGCCAATCAAAGGGAAACCAAAAGGGAAGTCAAGTTAAACAAAAAATAAACCAAAATAACTGGGAATACAAATCATATTTCAATAATAACCCTGAATGTGAATGGCTTAAACTCGTCAATTAAAAGTCATAGACTGACAGATTGAATTTTAAAAAAAGACCCAACAATATGCTGCCTTTAAGAGATTCATCTCACAGGAAAAGACATCCACAGACTGAAGGTGAAAGGATGGGAAAGAACATAACACTAAGATGGACTGTGAAAACAGGCAGGGGTTTCCATCCTCATATCAGATAAAGTGGAATTCAAACCAAAGTTAGTGCAAAGAGATAAAGAAGGACATTTCATACTGCTTAAGAGAATCATACATCAACAAGACATAACAATCATAAATATCTATGCTTCAAACAATGGGGCATCTATGTATATAAAATAAACCATTCTCAACTACAAGAATCAAATAGACCACAGCACAATAATACTGGGTGACTTTAACACACCTCTCTCACCACTGGATAGATTTCCAAACAAAAACTAAACAAAGAAACTATAGAACTCAACAAAACAATCAATAATTTGCTCGTCCATCAATGAGCAAATACACTTTTTTTCTCAGCAGCACATGGATCCTTCTCCAAAATAGACTATATATTATGCCACAAAGCAAGTCTTAGCAAATAAAAAAATAGAGATACTTCCCTGCATCCTATCTGACCATAATGAAATGAAATTAGAAGTTAATGATAAAATAAAAAATAACACCTGGAGACTAAATAATATAGTATTAAATGACACATAAATAACAGAAGACATTAGGGTGGAGATAAAAAAATTTTTAGAGGTAAATGAGAACTCTGATACAACATATCAAAATCTCTGGGGCACTATGAAGGCAGTGGTAGGAGGAAAGTTCATTGCATTAAGGTCATTCATTAACATAATAAAAAAATCAACAAATAAATGACCTGACATTACATCTCAAAGCTCTAGAGAAAGATGAACAAACCAATACCAGAAGTAGAAGACAAGAAATAATTAAAATCAGAGTGGAAAGCAATGAAATTGAAACAAAAGAAACAATTTGAAAAATTGACAAAACAAAGAGTTGGTTCTTTGAAAAAATAAATAAAATGGACAAACTCTTAGTCACACTAACAAAAAGAAGGAGACAGAAAACTCAAATTACTAAAATTTGTGATGAAAAAGGAAATACCACAACAGACACTATTGAAATACTGAAGACAATTAGAAACTATTACAAAAATTTATACTCCACTAAAGTAGAAAACCTCAAAGACACTGACAAATTTCTAGAGGCATATGATCAACCCAAACTGAGTCAAGAGGATATACACAATTTAAACAGATCAATTTCAAGCAAGGAAATAGAAGATGCCATCAAACGCCTACCAACAAGGAAAAGCCCAGGACCAGACAGATTCTCAGCCAAGTTCTATAAGACCTACAAAGAACTAATACCAATACTACTCAAATTGTTCCATGAAATAGAAGAGGAGGTAATCCTTCCAAACTCCTTCTATGAGGCTAGAATCATCCTGATACCAAAACCAGTGACATATTAAGGAAAGAAAATGTCAGACCATTATCCCTGATAAACATAGATGCAAAAATCCTCAATTAAATTCTGGCAAACTGCATACAAAATCGTATCAAAAAAATACTGCACCATGATCAAGTAGGGTTCAACCCAGGGATGAGGTTGTTTCAATATATGAAAATCAATAAATGTAATTCATCACATCAATAGACTTAAAGATAAGAATCCTATGATTATCTCAATAGATGCTGAAAAAGCATTTGATAAAACACAGCAGCCTTTCATATTCAAAACACTAGAAAAACTAGGGATAGCAGGAACATACTTCAAGATTGTAAAAGTTATCTATGCTAAACCTAAGGCCAACATCATTCTAAATGGAAAAAAATTTGAAGCATTCCCTCTAAAAACTGGAACAAGTCAGCGATGCCCTCTTTCACCACTTCTATTGAACATAGTGCTTGAAACTAGCTAGAGCAACCAGACAGACAAAATAAATTAAAGGGATACAAATAGGAAAAGAAGAACTCAAACTATCATTATTTGCTGACAACATGATTCTATAGTTAGAAGATCCAAAAAATTCCACCAGAAAACTTCTATAATTAGTAAATGAATTCAGCAAAGTAGCAGAATATAAAATCAATACCCATAAATCAAATGCATTTCTATATATCAGTGATGAATCCTCTGAAAGAGAGATGAGAAAAACTATACCATTCACAATAGCCTCAAAAAATAAAATAAAATACTTGGGAATCAATTTAACAAAAGGTGAAAGACATCTACAATGAAAACTACAGAACACTGAAGAAAGAAATCAAAGAAGACCTTAGAAAATGGAAAGATATCCCATGCTCTTGGATAGGCAGAATCAATATTCTCAAAATGGCCATACTACCCAAAGTGCTATACATATTCATTGAGATTCCATTTAAAATCCAAATGTCATTCCTTATAGAAATATAAAAAGCAAATCATTTGGAAAAATAAAAGACCCAGAATAGCCAGAGCAATCCTTAGCAAGAAGAGTGAAGCAGGAGGCATCACAATACCAGACCTTAAACTATACTATAAAGCTATAGTAACAAAAATGGCATGGTATTGGCACCAAAATAGACATGTAGACCAATGGTACAGAATAGAAGACCACAGAGAAAAACTCACATAAATACTTATCTCATACTAGACAAAGGTGCCAAAAATGTACATAAGAGAAAAGATAACTTCTTCAACAAATGGTGCTGGGAAAGCTGGAAATCCATATGCAGCAAAATGAAACTAAACCCCTATCTCTCACCATACACAAAACTCAACTCAAAGTGGATCAAGGACCTAGGAATTAGACCAGAGACCCTATGCCTAATAGAAGAAAAAAGTAAGCCCAAATCTTCATCACATTGGATTAGGCCTCGACTTCCTAACAAGACTCCTATAGTGCAAGAAAATCAAGAATCAATAAATGGGATGGATTCAGACTAAAAAGTTTCTTCTCAGCAAAAGAAACAATCAATGAGGTGAAGAGAGAGCTTACATTTTTGGGAGCATATTTTTGCCTCATGCACAGCAGATAGAGCACTAATCCCCAGGATATCTAAAGAACTCAAAAAACTTAACATCAAAACAAACAAACAAACAAACAACCCCATCAATAAATGGGCTAAGGAGTTGAACAGACACTTCTTAGAAGAAGATATGCAATTGATCAACAAATATATGAAAAAATGTTCAACATCTCTAGTAATTAGAGAAATGCAAATCAAAACTACTCTAAGATATCATCTCATCCCAGTCAGAATGGCAGTTATCAAGAATACAAACAACATTAAGTGTTGGTGAGGATGTGGGGGAAAAGGCACACTCATACATTGCTGGTGGGACTGCAAATTGGTGCAAGCACTATGGAAAACAGTATGGAGATTCCTCAGAAAACTTGGAATGGAACTACCATTTGACCCAGCTATCCCACTCCTTGGTCTATACCCAAAGGACTTAAAAAAACAGCATACTACAGAGACGCAGCCACATCAATGTTTATAGCAGCTCAATTCACAATAGCTAAACTGTGGAAGCAACCTAGATGCCCTTCAATAGATGAATGGATAAAGAAACTGCGGTATATATACACAATGGAATATTACTCAGCATTAAAAGAGAATAAAATTATGGCATTTGCAGGTAAATGGATGGAGGTGGAGAATATCATGCTAAGCGAAGTAAGCCAATCCCCCAAAACCAGGGATTGAATGTTTTCTCTGATAAGTGGATGCTGATCTATAATTGGGAGCCGGGGGCATGGGATGACTGGAGGAACTTTGGATGAGGCAAAAGGAAGGAAGGGAGGGAGCATAGGGGTAGGAAAGATGGTGAATGAGATGGACATCATTACCCTAGGTAATGATTGCACAAATGGTGTGACTACTTTATGTACAACTAGAGAAGTTAAAAGCTCTGCTCCATTTTTGTACAATGAATCAAAAAGCTTCCTGCTGTCATGTACAACTGATTAAAACTAATTAAAAAAAGATAATAAATAAATAATAAATGCTATATATCAAACTTTTAACCAATAAACAGGAAGTATATCTTCCTTGTAAATGAAATATGCTCAAATATCTTTATAGTTGATAAATCACATTTCTGGACTACAATGCAAAAATACTAGGAATTATTAATAAAATTTTAGACACACATGCACAAACGCACAACTACCTGGAAAGATCTTTAATTATCTTAAACAAACGTTTTTCCAAAGAGAATATCAAAGCAGCGTTTGTGGACCCTTAAGAAAATAAAGAGAGAATAATTCATTATCTGCAGACACAATGATTGACTTAAAAGGTACTACATCTTGCTTTTTCTGTGCATAGAAGCATCAAGTTTTTGCAAAGAGAAAAAGCTGTATTGCATACTGACTGGCAAAGAGGCCATAAAGCTAAAAGTTCATACTGGCCTCCCCAATCAGCTGGTAGTGGAAGAATTTACAGGAATGGAGAGGGGGAAAGCTGCTTATTGGTTGGATGACAAGAGGAGTATATTTCCTTTTCAGGAGGAGTTATGTTCTTCATGGGGGACATCAAAGACAGGATGGGCTGGTTTCTTCTGATGTCCATTCTTGAAAAGTCAGTTCTACACTGTAAGAATCATTAGTGAAAGGCTTAGAAATTTTTCCTAGAAAACAACTTAAGAAATTTATGTCTTAGATAGGTCCAGACTTTAGCTAATTTTTCTATTAGATTTGATGTGGAAATTGAGCAGCATATTGGAAATTCATATATCTCCAAAGGAAAATTGATTTTCTAAAAACTACCTAAAAAAAATAAGACATTTCAAGTAAATTTTTCATTTACTTCAATAACAAAACAAAACATAGGCATTTCTATGGTTTGAATGTTCCCTCAAAATCTCATGCTGAAATTTAATTGCCACTGTTAGAATTGGAAGGTATTACCTTTAAGAGGTGACAGGGTTGTGGGGGCGCCACCTGCAGGAATGTTATGAAGGCAGTTTTCCTGGAAGCAGATTAGTTATTGTGAGAGGGAGTTTGCAAGCTCTCTTAGGTGCCTGCTGTCTTGCTCTTGCCCCCTCCTCACTACATGCCTTCTTGCTGTGCAATGCTATCTGCCATGTTAGGATGAAGCAAGAAATACCTCACCAGACATTGCGCTGTGATTGTGGACTTTCCAGCCTCCAGGACTGTGAGCAATAATTTCTTGTTTTTTTTTTGTTTGTTTTTTTTTTAAATTAATATCCCAATCGGGCGTGGTGGCACAGGCCTGTAATCACAGCAACTTGGGAGGCTGAGGAAGGAGGATCATAAGTTTACGTCCAGCCTGGGCAACTTAGCAAGACTCTCAGCAAGTGAGACTCTGTCTGAAAAAGAGTAAATAAATAAAATTGACTGGGTATGTACCTCAGTGGCAAAACATGCCCAAGTTCAATCCCTAGTACCAAGAATAAACAAATAAATAAACGAACATTGCCCAGTCTGTGATATCTGTTATATAGCAGAAAATAGACTGACAAGCATGTACCTAGACATAACCTTATACTAATAAAAAATTAGTATATTAGTAGAAATTATACTAATAAAAGAGTAAATAAGAACTATAATTTTTATCTAAATTCTATATGTTTCAAATGAACTCTTTGTTTTGGGGGGGGTTGAATACCAGGGATTGAACTCAAGGGCACTCGACCACTGAGCCACATCCCCAGCCCTATTTTGTGTTTTATGTAGAGACAGGATCTCACTGAGTTGCTTAACGTCTTGCTTTTGCTGAGGCTGGCTTTGAACTCACAATCCTCCTGCCTCAGCTTCCTGAGCTGGTGGGAAAACAGGTGTGTGCCACCGTACAAGTCCCAAATGTACTCTAAGACTCACAAGTCCACAAGTGATGTATTAGACCTGAGGAAAATGACAACAGAATAAGTAAATTGTCAGAGGCAAGGTGGGAGCCTTTGTCTTTCTTCAAAGCCTCTTCAGTCTTTCCACTCCCTCTGTTCCTTGATCAGCTGTACCATATACAAAGAATATTTTGAAGATACTGCAGAGAGACCTTGAACTGAATGTAGTTATCTATGTTACCAGACAGGAAAATATAAAGATAACCAAAATCCCAATGGGACATTTTTTATTTTTTGAGGAGAAGTACTTTTTAATGGAAATGTTAACTCCAAGATCACTGATACGTATAAATGAGGAATGAATACATTATATCTGCTTCCCTCTACCAGTGCTGATGACATGGCAGTTAAAGATTCAAAAAACCATAAATCCTCAAGGACAAGAAAATACAAGAGATAAATAATAAATGAGAAACATCCCTACATTTTTCAATGTAGGACTGTACAGATAAACAGTTTCTTTTGTTTGTTTGTTTTGTTTTGTTTAAAAGCGGAGACCAAGAACTCCCCCCAAAGCCCTTCCCTCTAGGGGAAGTTTGCAGAAAACAAGCCAATTTACATGACATAATCATAGAAAGTTCCAGAACTGAAGAGGAGAGGAGCCAAAATAGGAGAAGGTATACATATTGAAAGCTGGCTTTCATATCCTTTTCCTCACCCCAGCAATAAATAGAAAGTCTATTCTCAGAGGAGATTTTTTTTACAAGAAGCTCCAGACTAAGAGGCACCAGGAACAGGAGGGGTTAGGTGCATTACTGAATCAGCCATGCTGATTCCAGCCCTCTCCAGTTCCCAGAACTCTGTCAGTGAAGCTCACATCCACAGAAAAAAGTCTAGAAGCTTTTACCTGGAGAAAATGACCAACTGAAAGGGAAACACCTATAGCAAACAGGATTGGAGTGTTCTCCAATGAAGAGAGATCCACCAGCCGGAAATTGAATCTCACTCTTAGGTATGACCAGAGAGCCAAGAATCACTAGGCATTTGATGAAAGTATCTAAAGGAAATGTAGAGACTAAAATAAGAAAAGAGGCAAGTAAGAAGAATGTGGAACAAACAGAAACAGCAAGGGGCAGAGGAAAACGAACAATAGTAATATTACATCCTTATGTGAGAGAGCTCATCCATGAATCAAGAGCAGCAGTGTGATGGTTAATCTTGGTTGTCAACTTGACTGGATTGAGAGATGCCTAGAAAACCAGGCACATTTCTGGGTGTATCTTTAGGGTATTTTCTGAGATGATTGGCACTGGGTCAGCAAACTGAGTAGAAAAGAGGAGAAGATCCACCTCAACTGTGGACAGCACACCTAATAGGATGTGGGCCCAGATGAAACAAAAAGTGGAAGAAAGCTCAGGAGGCAAGAGGATAGCTAGTTCAAAGCCAGCCTCAGCAACTTAGCAAGGCCTTAAGCAACTTAGTGAGATCCTGTCTCAAAATAAAAAATAAAAAGGGCTTGGGATGTGGCTCAGTGGCTCAGTGGCTCAGTGGCTCAGCACTCCTGGGTTCAATCCCTGGTACAAAAAAAAAAAAGAAAAGGAGG
>PVHX01016250.1:0-13735 GCA_004024805.1 Geosciurus inauris
TGTGGTTTTTGTTTTTTTTTTTTTAATTTAGAGACAGGGTCTTACTGAGTTGCTTAGTGCCTCGCCATTGCTGAAGCTGGCTTTGAACTCGCAATTCTCCTGTCTCAGCCTCCCAAAGTGCTAGGATTACAGGTATGCACCACTGCGCCTGGCAATACTGGCATTTTTAATAGAAAAACAAATATTGTGATAATCTATTGTTTAACATTGCCTGCTACAAAATGCCCAACAATCATAAGAATATTTTCAGATTCAACATTAATCAATAAAATGCAAACTAAATTATATATTAGATGATATTTTTCACCTAGAAGATAGGGAAATATTTAAAAGATCAATAAGACCCAGAACTGGTGAGGGTGTGGGGACAAATGTTCTGGGCCTCCTATCTGCCCTCATTGAGAGAGGAAGGAGGTAGGAAGGAGAATACATGTAAAGCCCTGGGGGGAGGGGAACACTTCTCAAACAATGCCATTTCTAGGCTTTTATCTGAAAGAGAGGATGATTCATGTTGTCAAATGTCTAATGTTACAGCATCATTTATAACAGCAAAAAATGTAAAAATAATATAAATGCCCAATATGAAAACGTGAGGTTATTTTCTTCTTACTTTACTTTTTGCAAAGATGTATTATTTTCCTACCCAGAAAAAAAGATTGATTTCTTTGAGAAAGCATGAGAGAAATACTGAAATTTCAAGCAAAGGGAGCAGGAAGGAAGGAAGGCAAGCAAAAACTATCCTGCACAAGTTCCTTAAATCTTAGCTCTCCAAGGCATAATGTTTGTAAATGTGCCTCCAAAAATGTACAGCCCCCTTCTTCATTTAAAAGCATATGATATTAGATCACGTGTGATACAGCCCATATCACAACAGTCTTAGAGACTTTTATCCACAGCACTGTATGTCCATGTGTGATAAGGCACCGTTAGATATTAGGCAGTTGCTGTAGTTTGAATCTGGAATGTTCCCCAGGATGCAGATTCAAACTAAGTCCCCAGCCTGTGATGATACTGGGAGGTGGTAGAAATTTTAGGGGGTGGGTCCTAACAGAAGTTAGTTAGTGCACCAGGGAAATCCTTGAAGGGAATATTAGGAACCTAGCTTCTTGTTCTCACTCTTGCTCACATTCTCTGTGCTCCCTGGCCACCACAAGACAATTAGTTTCCTCTACCATGCACTACCACCATGATGTGTTCCCTCTCCACTGGGCGCAAAAGCAACAAAGCCAACCGATCATGGACTGAAACATCTATAACTATAAGCCAAAACAAAATTTTCTTCCTAAAAAAAGAACTTGGGACTCCTGATTTTTATATCCACCCCATACTACACAGAACCTACTTCAACCCACACCTCTTCTACTTTCCCAGCTTCTCTTTATTTGATCTATCTATCTATGACCTAAATGCCTAGTTATCTATCTACTATTATCTGCCTGGCTTTTTCCCTGTGTACCAAGTTACCTTTGTACCTTTTCCATCCATCTTCATTCGCTCTTATATCCTACCTTCTCCACCACACATAATATTTTGGTAAAGTTAAACTATACTTTTCAAAAACAATTGTAAGTACAATGTGGAGTTATTACAGATATATGACAGGGTACTGTCAGGACAAATTAGTATGAGCAGTATGTGGGTTAAAATGAGGACAAGAGAAGTGTGAGGAGACACCAAAGCAATCTGTCATGCAGCTCCTGCAATCAATTAAACATAAGCTGTCTTCTGTTTGGGCTGCTATAACAAAATTCCATAAGCTGAGTATCTTATCAACAGAAATTCATTTCTCAGTTCTGGAGGCAAGGAGAGCAAGACCAAGCTACTGAAGAGTCTGCTGTCTAGTGAGGGCCTGTTTTGTGTCTCCTAGATGGCACCTTGCTTGCTACTATGTTCTCACACAGCAGAAGAAGCAGGGCAACTCTGAGTGGCCTCTTCCATAAGAGTATAATTCCATTCATACTTTATTTACTATGTATTTGAATCAGAACTGCACACAGCATTCTAACATGCCACATTTTTTATTATATATGAGGGTCAACCCAAGAGCAGATTGGCATGGGTAATTCCTACAACTATACTAATTCTTGAGAGAATATAATTCAGCATTCCAAGGGATCAATTAACTGTTTTGTTCCAATAAAGATAAAATGAACACTAAAAATTAAGTTATCCTTCTTGCCATAATTTGCATTGTGGCAAAGATGCCTAATTTTCTTACAGTTAGTGTTCAAATTATGAGTTAGTTTTTCTTTCTGTCCCATAAGATGTACTTATGACAGATTTGAATTCTGAACTGAAGTGAACTGGAGTAAGGCAAGCAGAGCACATTCATTGGCTGGTGTGGACTGTAGCAGGAGGTGAGTAACATTGTTCTCTAGCCAGCAGGGGTTGCAGCCACTTCCCTATTCAAGAGAAAAACCACTGGACTGAGGCAGTAGTAACTATAGTCCATTTCTGTGGCATAACTTCAAGAGCCTATTTCTTCAGCCCTCTCAATGATTCTACAATCAATTTAATATTTAGCAATAAATCCCTTTATATTTAAACTAGACATACTGAATTCAAACTTTTGCAAATGAAATTTTGTCTGTATAATTATTAGAGTAAGACATAGAAAACATTTCTGAAATATTATTTAAATATAGTTAAATTTCTATGTTGCTATTTGTTTCAACACTCAAAATGGAAACAACTGACATAATCTTCCACATTTAGAAGTGTTTTTTTTCTTCACAGAAGATATTCATTTCATACTGACAACTCTTTCTTATGAACAGAAAGAAGTTGAATTTGTTCAAGCGCATGTTGAGATGGAATAGGAGAAACGCCATTCAGTCACCTCAGAGGTGAGAAAGCAGAATGTAGAATCTTATATCCCCTCTCAAGCTGGCTGCTGGCACTGCGAGTATACAATTAGGAAAATGTCAAAATTGCTATATACTATTGCCACTGAAGAACCTCTTTTCAGGGACTATGTCCTCAATATAGTCACTGGAGAGTCAAATCCATTTTGGTTTATAGGGTCTTAAAAAAATGCCCTCATGGTTCTTATAAGCATTTTGAGGGCAGACTGTGCAACAACTCAGTTAAACTCCATAAATAAACTTTCCCCTAAGTATATAACAGCTGTAAACACAGTTTCCACCTAACCACCTAATGCAATTATTTCTCAAGTTTAGATACCATAATTAACAGTTGCAACATTAAGAACAAATTCTTCATCCTCAGTTTAGAGATGCTTTCCATCAGTAATTAAGTAATTTTTTTCCCCTCTGAGCTTTGGCATCTTGTAACATAAACACCCTTTCAATAGCTCAAGAGGAGGATTTAGGCAGAATTATAAAGTTAACACCAGGAAAATACTGTTTTCAAAATTACGTATATCCTTCCTACCAAATTAAACTATCTAGCTATTTAACTACATCTTAATTTTAAAATGTGACTTCCAAAAAGGAATGCCACTTATCCTTAGATAACCTTAAAGAATATCAAAGCTCCATTTATGAAGACAAAGACAACAAAAACAAATTTGAGCAAGGTTTTAAAATGGTAGTAACTTTAAACTTCTCTTAGACCGTTATTCACTATAATTTACTCTGTTCAGGGTCTAGTAATTCCTTCTCCTTTCTTGGGTTATGGAAGATGCTATGGTCTGAGTGCTTGTGTCCCCCACTCCCCCTGCCCAAATTCATATGCTGAAACCCAATTCTCAGTGCAATGTGGAACCTGGGACCTCTATGAGCTGATTAAATCCTGAGGGTAGTGTCCTTATAAAAGAAGTCTAAGAGAGCTTGTTTGTCCCTTCTACTGTGTAAGAACACCATTTATGAAGCCCAGAGTAAGCTCTGAACAGATGTTGAATCTGCTGGCACCTTGATCTTGGGCTTACAAGCCTCTAGAACTGTGAACAGTAAGTTTCTATTGTTATAAATTAGTCAGAAATTTGTTGGTACTTTGATAGCAGTCCAAATAGACGAAGACAAAAGCATTAATGGCTGCTTAGAGACCTACTTTGGTGAGAGTCACTCACAGTCAAAATAACACCACCAGTCTCAAGAAGAAAAGGAAACAGAGAAGAGTCTGCTTCCTTGAGGAGTTCAACACTCAACAATCCTGCATCATCTGGAGCATATCAAACCTTTAATGAGTAAAAATATAATCGTTTAAATATTCATAAGCACAAGCCTGGTGACGGACAGTACTGACTGCTCCTTGCTGCTTGCAGAACCACACTGCCATGTGGCCAGAACCTCTCAAATACCAAGACGCCAAGTTCCATCTGTTAAAGACGAATCCCAGCTGATCTCTGACCCTCATGAATAAACCAAATGGAACACACAGATGTGGAAGTACATTCCTGAGCGATTGCAAATGACCTCAAATTAGAGTTATAAAACAAGAAAGTGGTTCTCTACCAAAAAAGTATGGTAAACCCTGAGCACTCCATTGTTTCCTTCCTTCCATTTAGTAAAATCTATAAATAATAAGAGGAAGACTAGGACTCTGCTCTGTGCATTATTTGCATCACTAATCAGAAAACAAGATTTGTGCTTAACCTAGTTACAAGATTTAAAACAATTCTAGTTACCTATCCAGGCACAGACTTTAAAATGCTCTGAAATTCTGCCACCTTGTGGGAATTTGGAATACAACAAATGACTAGGCTGAAAGATTCATGTTTTTCATAATTTAAAATGTTTTTGCAGTTGTAAGCATGAATAAACAGTATCTATAATAACATTCAACCTTCCAAAGAAATTCCGTTTTTCTTCTCACTCCATATGTGAAATAAAAACGAATTCAAGTTAACCTCATTGATCTGGACCAAGCAGATCCTTAATTTGAAGTAATGTAAATTTGGCAGAAACTTGAGACAAGTTGTAATATTTTTCCCCCATTTTTGTTAAACATAGAATAGTGAAGGTCTATTTTAGATCTGATTGCTTCCATTTACTAATTAAAATTTTGGTTTTCATTTAGTATAATAACTGAAAATTAATACTACATTTTTGCATTACTTTTTGAACATTTTATTCTTCTTTACCCTCTTCCTCCCACTTTCTCTAATTTAATCATCCTCTTATTTTATTACTATTATTCTTATTTTCATATATATTTATCTCATAAATCTATTTTTCTGTGTATTATTTAAGATTCACGTCATACGTTTGAGTCCTAAAATATTAAAATTTATGTATCTATTTATTTTAGACATCCTAAAGTCACTCAAGAATTTTTTCTGAAGACTGTGATGAAGATACATTGAATGTAACAGTCTGAAGATTACCTGTTGATGTCACTGTGGACAGATAAAACCTGGAGCGTGAATCCTGCCACGTTAGAATTTCCCCTCCAGTACAGGAAGAGGCTTCAAGGGAATGAGAAAGAAAGAACTTCTCATCACTACTCAAATTAAAATATGGCTATATGCACTCTCCTGTACAGGTAGTTTTCAGTGCAATATTCCCACAAAACTGGTCTTGGATAAAATCGTGTCACATTCATTATGTAAGGTCAGCAGCTCAAATGGAAACAAATATTGTCCATTGAGTGCATGAAGGAGGGTGAGGAATGAAGTGTAAGTCTTGAAAGGGACATCTTTATAAAGGGCAAGCAACAAAGTTTTAAAAGGGGATGATATGAATGGATAAATGTACCCCAAACACCCATGTGTTAAAGGCTCACTCTCCAGGGTGACATTACCGGAAGCAATGGAGCCATTAGGGAGGGACTTGCAAGAGGTCCTTACTTCAATGGGGGTGTGTCCTCTAAGGGGATTGTGGGACCTTATCCTCTTCTCTCCTCTTCTTGGTTCTTGGCCATGAGTGAGCATAATGTGCAGCCTTCTCAGAGACCTAAATCTATGCCTTCTACCCCCTTGATCTTGGACTGGAACTTCTAGCATCATAAGCCAAAGCAAGCATTTTCTGTTTTATAACTTAATTAGCTCAGGCATTTTCTTTTAATAATAGGAAGCTATCACAGGGAATTAAAGATGAGAACTGCCTATATACTCTTTCAGATTCTAATATGGTGTTTTGTTCACACTACATACCAAAAGTAAAATCGAATTTAAAATTTAAAAAAAATCTTCTACTAAGTGTAAAATCTTTTCTCCCCTCATTTTAGGGCTACCGTAAATTGTCCTCCCTCCTAAAGAAAACAGACAATCTTCAAGTCAATTTACATTTGTTTCTGAAAAACATTTTATGTAATGAGATAAACTTACAAAATGTACGTTAATTAGCCTGATAATCACACTAGTTTATGTGATATGAACCTAAAATAGATCCCAGATGTGGAATAGAAATTTAAGTAAGATTTTAAAATACCCACTAAGGACCCAGGCACTCAGAAAATTTATTGACTGATGTTATAAACAGGTTTATTGTTTTTAAAACAAAACCAACACACCTAACCCAGAAGTATTGTCAGCTCTCCAGTATTAACAAAATCAACACACCTAACCCAGAAGTATTGTCAGCTCTCCCAGAAGTATTATCCAGCTATTCACACATCTGGATCTCTCCACCAAAGAAGATAAAGTGGGTCATTTAGATTTTACTCAGAGAAATATCAAAATGCATAAAGTTTTACTTTTGCTTGTCTCTCCTAGTGACTTCTACAAACCTATATGTACAAAGGGTTAGGAAAGTGCATAGAACTTAGCATGTGCCCAAGAAATGTTGTTTATCACTAATGCTGTGCACATGAAACAAAAAATTCAGAATCTGCAAGTGCACAGGAATGGAGGAGGGCAGGAAGAAAAAGAAGGGTGGGCAAACCCTTCAAAATATAATTATTAGAATATTGACACTTTATATTAGTTTTTCTCCTAAAGATCAAAGTAACAATACATAAAAACCCAAGATTAGATAGTATTTGTTATCCTCTCCAAATGTAAAATATTTTAATAAATAAAAAAGAACAAATATACACAACTGGCAAGTTTATATATTTTTGTCTTTAATGAAAAAAATTTCCTCTGCACTAAACCATTATTTAAAAGAGATAAACGTGAATTCTACCACAAGTAAACTTCAAGAGCTGAGAACTATTTGCTCAATGCATGTGCTAAGAAAGAGCCATCAAATTAAATTCTCTGCCACATTCATAGTTGCTGGGTTAGTTCCTTTCCACCCAAAATCTGCTCTATAAAATCTGCGCTCATTACCTAAATACCTCACAGGGAAGAAGTGAGGAGGAAAATAGCAAGAAAGCAGCTGGGAACCCCAAAATGTGGCATATTAACAGAGACAGAAGATTGTCCCACTTGATCTGACAAGTCTGAGCCAAAGCACTGTATCCTCAAGATACTACCAACAGCAGTACCCAGTACACTTCACAGCATCAAGTCTAGAACAAGACTTATATGGGAGCATATAAAGTACATATCAGTCAAAAGTAATATCCAATCCACCAGCGAGTAGCACTTGCCTGGGATTGTCCAACAGAATGCTAAGAAGTTACACATCTTCTGTGAAAAAATCTATTCAGCTATAGTTTCTTCTTGTTGTTTGTTTTTGACAGTGCTGGGAATTGAACCCAGAGGCTCACTCAGCACATGCTAGGCAAAAGCTCTAGCAACTAAGCTATATCCCCAGCCCTTAGCCATGTTTTTTTTTTTTTTTTAATTTCTTTCAATCTTAGTATTCTTTTGACTTTTTCCTCAATGTTGGCATATGGAAAGTTTATCATGTAATTGTCATTTTGCATTCATTGTCTGATTTAATTCTCATAACAACTCTGTGAAATAGTTATTTTTATTTTCCTTTGTTTATAGATGAAGTAACTGGCCCAAGGGCTTGAAGCATGGAACGTAAACTGCAGAGTTAGAATTACAACCTCTTACCTCTAGAACTTACCTTCATAACCATGATGGGTCCTAGACGTTCTGTGACCCTTTAATTTCCAAACATTTCATTATTGTTGTCTTTTCTTTCCTTCTTAGCTACTAGTTGCTCTCTTCACTGCCCCAAGGGTGATACAACACACATACACACAACGTGCAACTATTAACCAGTTCCAACCTTGGGCTATATTAATGCCAGACATACATCCCATGGGGGCAGTAATTTCCTGTGTCTGATCTAGCAAAGATGCAAGCCAGGGTTCTTTCTACTTAATATCCATAACCTAAAGGAAAATTTCAAGATACTCCCACTGGAAAAGGAGAGTAAGTTTTCTCTGAAGTACTTGGCAAAAATCCAATACTTGAATTTATTTTGTTTCTGTTCTGAGACTATGAAATGTTTTTAAGTGTCTGCTAAATTTTGCTCTAATAGGGAACAGTAAGGAGGTACACCACTTATTTCAAGTCACTTAAAAAGCTCACCAAAGTGGGAATCAGAAGCAAACCTGAAAAGTGGCCCAGGTTGAGAGCTCATCTCCCTTCAAAGACATGGGGGCCGTGGAGGGTGCTGAGGAGAAGTGCTCATCCTGCAACTCACAGCAGCTTCTCAAACTAATTTTACATTTACTCTGTGACCAGGGAGAAGGAGGAAAGAAAAAAATTCAATGGCCATTCCTTGGCTTCTCATATTTCCTTTTAGTATAAATGCTCATACACTTGTTTAGATATCAAAGCAAGCAATATGTGAAGAGCTTTATCTTAAAGGATAAAAGAAAAATAATGTTTTGAGGGAAAAACCGTTCCAACAAATACATCTCCTCTTCATGCTTTTAATTCTGGAAAAATGCTGAGTCCATATAGGATCTTCAAAGAATCATGCAGTGGGAACATATTCATATGAATAAAGTCTTAAGGATTTAAGTTTATTACTCATTTTTTAAATTTTCTTAAAAGGAGAGACTCCTACTTCTGTCACCTGTTATATAAATTATAACTTGGGCAAAAATAAAAATCTCTCTATTAAATGAACTCTTTCAAATAAAAGCCCCTTACTTCTCTTTCTATCCTCAATGGAGATGAAGGACAATTGAAGAGTCCTTTTCATAATTACCTTTCAAATGCTTGAAAACAATAATGAATGTTCTCCATCTCAATTTTTTATATAAATTAATTTATTTATTCTAATTAGGTATATATGACAGCAGAATGCATTTTGAATCATTGTACACAAATGCAGCACAACTTTTCATTTCACTGGTTGTACATGATGTAGCAATGCACCCTGTGTACAGTCATACATGTATCTGGGGTAATGATGTCCATCTCATTAGACCATTTCTCCTGCCCCCATGCTCCTCCTCCTCTCTCTCCCCTTTTCCCAATTAAAGTTTCTTCATTCTCCCAATGTCTCCTCTTTAGAAATTGTGAATTGTGCTGCTATACATATTGAAGTGGCTATATTACTGTAGTGTGCTCTTTTTAAGTCTTTAGGGTATATACTGAGGAGTGGGATAGCTGGGTCAAATGGTGGTTCTATTCCAAATTTTCTAAGGAATCTCCATACTGCTTTCCAGATTGGTTGCACCAATTTGCAGTCCTACCAGCAATGTGTGAGTGTGCCTTTTCCCCTACATCCTCTCCAACACTTGTTGCTTGTATTTTGCATAACTGCCAGTCTGACTGGAGTGAGATGAAATCTCAGAGTAGTTTTGATTTGCATTTCTCTAATTACAATGTTAAACATTTTTTCATATATTTGTTAATTGATTTCTTCTTCTGAGAAGTGTCTATTCAGCTCCTTAGCCCATTTATTCATTGGGCTATTTGTCTTTTTTGATGTTAAATTTTTTGAGTTCTTTATATATCCTAGAGATCAATGCTCTGTCTGATATGTGTGTGGCAAAAATTTGCTCCCAAAATGTAATCTCTCTGTTCAACTCATTGATTGCTTCTTTTGCTGAGAAGAAGCTTTTTAGTTTGAATCCATCCCATTTATTGATTCTTGCTTTTTTTTTTTCTTGCACTTTAGGAGTCTTGTTAAGGATGACAAGGCCTAATCCAATGTGATGAAGATTTGGGCCTACTTTTTCTTCAATTAAGCGTGGGGTCTTTGGTCTAATTCCTAGGTCCTTGAATCCACTTTGAGTTTTGTGCATGGTGAAACATAGGGGTTTAGTTTCATTTTGCTGCATATGGATTTTCAGTTTTCCCAGCACCATTTTTTGAAAAGGCTATATTTTCTCCAATGTGTTTTTGGCATCTTTGTCTAGTATGAGATAACTGTATTTATGTGGGTTTGTCTCTTTGTCTTCTATTCTTTACCATTGGTCTACATGTCTATTTTGTTGCCAATACCATGCCATTTTTATTACTAGAGCTTTGTAGTATAGTGTAATGTCTGGTATTGTGATGCCTCCTGCTTCATTCTTCTTCCTAAGGATTGCTTTTGCTATTCTGGGTCTCTTATTCTTCCAAATGAATTTCATGATTGCTTTTTCTATTTCTATAAAGAATGATGTTGGGATTTTAATTGGAATCACATTGAATCTGTATAGCACTTTGGTAATATGGCCATTTTCACAATATTGATTCTGCCTATCCAAGAGCAAGGGAGAACTTTCCATCTTCTAAGGTCTTTTTCAATTTCTTTCTTTAGTGCTTTTTAGTTTTTATTGTAGAGGTCTTTCACCTGTATTGTTATACTGATTCCCAAGTATTTTATTTTATTTCTTTTCAGGCTATTGTGAATGGGGTAGTTTTCCTAATTTCTCTTTCACAGGATTCATCACTGATGTATAGAAATGCATTTGATTTATGGGTATTGATTTTATATCCTACTACTTGCTGAATTCATTTATTAATTTGAGAAGTTTTCTGGTAGAATTTTTTGAATCCTTTCAGTATAGTATCATGTCATCTGCAAATAATGATAGTGTGAGTTTTTTTGCTATTCATGTCCCTTTAATTTCTTTTCTGTCTAATTGCTCTGGCTAGAGTTTCAAGAACTATGTTGAATAGAAGTAGTAAAAGAGGGCATCCCTGTCTTGCCATTTTTAGAGGGAATGTTTCCAATTTTTCTCCATTTAGGATGATGTTGGCCTTAGGTTTAGCATAGAAAGCTTTTATAATGTTGAGGTATGTTCATACTATCCCTAGTTTTTTAGCCCTCTAGTGTTTTGAACATAAAAAGGTGCTGTATTTTGTCAAATGCTTTCTGTACATCAACTGATATAGTCATGTGATTCTTGTCTTTAAGTCTATTGATGTAATCAATTATGTTTCTTGATTTCTGTATGTTGAACCAACCTTGCATAACTGGAATGAACCCCATTTGATCATGGTGCACTAATTTTGATGTTTTTGTATGCAATCTGCCAAGATTTTATTGAGAATTTTTGCATCTATGTTCATCAGGAATATTTGTCTAAAGTTCCCTTTCTTTGATGTCTCTCTGTCTGGTTTTGGTATCAGGTTGATTCTAGCCTCAGAGAATGAGTTTGGAAGGGTTCCCTCTTTTTCTATTTCATGGACTAATTTGAGGAGTATTGGTATTAATTCTTCTTTGTAGGTATTGTAGAACTTGGCTGAGAATCCTTCTGGTTCTGGGCTTTTCTTAGATGGTAGGCTTTTGATGGCATCTTCTATTTCCTTGCTTGAAATTAATCTGCTTACATTGTGTATGTCCTCTTTGTTCAGCTTGTGTAGATCACATGCCTCTAAAAGTTTGTTGGTGTCTTCAAGGCTTTCTATTTCACTGGAGTGTAAATTTTGAAAATAGTTTCTAATTGTCTTCTGTATTTCAATAGTGTCTCTCGTGACATTTCCTTTTTCATCTCTAATTTTATTAATTTGAGTTTTCTCTCTCCTTGTTTTAATTAGGGTGGCTAAGGGTTAATCAATTATTTTTTATTTTTCAAAGAACCAGACTTTTGTCAGTTTTTTGGATTGTTTCTTTTGTTTCAACTTTATTGATTTCAGCCCTGATTTTAATTATTTCATGTCTTCTACTTCTTTTACAGTTGATTTGTTCTTTTTTTTTTGTAAGGCTTTGAGATTTAATGTCATTAATTTATTTGTTGAGTTTTACTTCTTTTATTGTGTGAGCTTAATTCAATGAATTTTCCTTTCAGCACTAGTGTCATAGTGTCCCAGAGATTTTGATATGTTGTATTGGAGTTCTCACTTACCTCTAAGAATTTATCTCCTCTCTGATGTCTTTTGTTATCAATGCATCTTTCAATAGTATATTGTTTACTCTCCAAGTGTTGGAGTAGCTTCTATTTTTTATTTTATTATTGATCTCTAGTTTCATTCCTCTATGGTCAGATAGAATTCAGGGTAGTATCTCTATTTTTTTTATATTTGCTAAGACTTGTTTTGTGGCATAACATATGATGTACTTTGAAGAAAGACCCATGTGCTGAGAAAAAAGTGTACTCTCTTGTGGATGGATGAATGGAATATTCTATATGTCTGTTGTCTAAATTATTGATTGTTTTATTGAGTTCTATAGTTTCTTTGTTTAGTTTTTGTTTGGAAGATCTATCCAATGATGAGAGAGATGTGTTAAAGTCACCTAGTATTATTGTGTTGTGGTCCATTTGATTCTTAAAGTTGACAAGTGTTTGTTTGATATACATAAATGCTCCATTGTTTGGGGCATAGACATTTAAGATTGTTATGTCTTGTTGATGTATAATTACCTTGAATAGTATGAAATTACTTTATTTATTCTTTTTCACTAACTTTGGTTTGAATTCCACTTTATCTGATCTAAGGATGGAAACCCCTGCTTGTTTATGTGGTCCATGTGAGTGATACCTTTTCCCCATCCTTTCACCTTCAGTATGAGGATGGCTTTTCCTGTGAGATGTCTTCTCTTGAAGGCAGAATATTGTTGGATCTCTTTTTTTTTTCATTCAATCTGCCAGTCTATGTTTTTTAATTGATTAATGTAGGCCATTGACATTCAGGGCTATTATTGAGACATAGTTTATATTCCCAGTCATTTTGGTTTATTTTTGTTTTTTAACTCAACTTGGTTTCTTTTTGATTGGCCTTGCCTTTAGTGTAGTTCCTCCCTTTGCAGATTTTCATTGTTGTTATTCACTTCCTCCTCATGGAATATTTTGCCAAGAATGTTCTGTAGTGCAGGCTTTATTGCTGAAAAATTCTTTTAACTTTGTTTATCATGGAAGTTTTTTATTTTGTCATCAAATCTGAAGCTTAATTTTGCTGGGTATAAGATTCTTGGTTGGCATCCATATTCTTTCAGAGCTTGGTATGTTGTTCCAGGATCTCCTTTGAGGGTCTGGGTTGAAAAATCTGCTGAGATTTGAATTTGTCTCCTCCTATATGTAATCTGATTCCTCTCTCTTGAGGTCTTTAAAATTCTATCCTTATTTTGTATGCTAGACATTTTCATTATAATGTACCTAGTTGTAGATCTGTTGTAATTTTGTACACTTGGTGCCCTGTAACCCTCTTGTATTTGGTTTTTCAATTCATTTTTCATGTTTGGAAAATTTTCTGATATTTGTTCATTGAAGTAGTTGTTTGCATTCCTTTGGTTTGTAACTCTGTGCCTTTCTCTATCCTGACAAATCTTAGGTTTGGTCTTTTGATGCTATCCCATAATTCTTGGATGTTCTGTTCATGGTTTTTTACCATCTTCACAGTGTAGTCAATTTTATTTTCAGGATTGTATATTTTGTCTTTATTGTCTGAGATTTTGTCTTCCAAGTTATGTAGTCTGTTGGTAATGCTTTCCATTGAGTTTTTTCTTTGGTTTATTGTTTCCTTCCTTTCAAGGATTTCTTTTTTTTTTTTTTTTTTTCAGAATCTCTATTTCTTTTTTGAGGTAATCTTTTGCTACCTGTATTT
>PVHX01016250.1:13835-43915 GCA_004024805.1 Geosciurus inauris
TGTTGTCTATGTGTGTTCCTCTCTTACAGTGCAGATCTGATCTGAGGTATTGCTGTTTCTACCTTGTAATCTTGAAATGTCCCTACAGGTTATCAATACCTCAACCTTAAGGGAAAGATCAATGTTTACAACACCCAATGCAACCAATATGCAGCATAAATCAATTAGCTCCTATTTAGACATTTACTGTTTTGTTGCTATAAACAGAAATGATGAGTTTGGTTATCTTCTACCATATATCCAGTAGATTTGCATAAGGTTTTACAGTTTCTAATGATGGATAGAGAGAGAATGATGGATAGAGAAAGAATGCTGGGGACTGGGATAGGATATGATGTTTTTGATGCAGGTGTGAGAATAGAGAAGTGTTAGATTATAGAATGAGTGAAAGGGAAATCAAAAGAAGTTGGCTGTTAGCAGGGAAAAAAAAAAGAGATGACCCCATGCAAGGCTCCCTGCTGCCTCTGCAACAGAATGATGTCAGTTAGCACACACACTAGGGATACTTCTGGTGCAACCAGTCCCACATGATGGTCTTACAGGTCTTGGTTCTTTTACCTTCATTGAAGTGGCCATGTCTCTAGTTGGTGTAGGCAGTAGTGTCAAGCCTATAAGTACCTTGATATTGGGCTTCCAGGCATCCTTAAATGGAAGCTGCCCCAAGTAAAGATGGTGGAGATGACAGTGGAGGTAACCCCAGATGATGGTAGATGTGCCTCAAGCTGGAGGCAATCACTTTCAGAGGTGAGGCTCAAAGGATGGGCTGTGTGCTGACATTGGACGGTCTGCTTAGTGGTGGCACATAGTGCTGCAACAGGCAACTGTCCCTGTCCATTATCCATGGTATAGATTACCATGTGGGAAGGGCTATGTCTATGGCTGCAGTGTTCAAGACGGAGGCAGTTTGCATGGGGCCTCACATTGGTGGATAGCGAGCCCCAGCACATGGGTGCAGTGTTCCTTTCCATGAGGGTACTGTGTTCTGGGTCTGGGCCTTCTGTGAGGATGCAAGTGTTCTGGATCCAGGCCTTTAACACAAGCATCTTATTAAGGATCTTGCAGTGGAGTAAAAATGTCATTAATCTCATAGGGGCAAGCACAGAGTGATATGGGATTTGAGATACACACTACACACACTACATCCTTAAAATTTTGGCAAGATGTTTTGGAAATAATGACATCTAGACTATTATGAGTACTTGACCAAAAAGGGGTGTGTGTGTGTGTGTGTGTGTGTGTGTGTGTGTGTGTGTCTTAGCTAAGGATAGGAGAGGTTATAGGACCACTGCATTCTGGAGATAATGGTGGTATAAGAAACAGACTAGACTTCTGCTTTCATAAAGCTCAAAAGAACTGGATTCTTTAGGACTCAAGCAATTGAGTGTCCTAATTTAACAGATTTAACAGAAGTGAGAATGTTTATAGAGCAAAGTAACAAGTAAGGACAAAGGAGCGGAAAAGAACCAAGGTATTCATGAGGATGGGCAGTCAAGAATGGGAGGTGGTAGGAAGATCCCCCTGAGAGCTTCCTTTAGTTTGTTAGAACACCTAGAGAATGAAGGTATTCTAAAGTTTAGGAAGTTTACTTTTAGGGGTGATTTTTTAAAAAGTTTCAGGGGAAGTGCTTAGTTTGTTGATCCTTTGAGGGTGATTACTCTTTAGTTCACCTTATTTTAAGATGACATAGATTTGGTAAAGAAGTTACTATGTACAGAATAGAAAGGGTCTAAACAGAAGAAAATAATTTTTATTGAACTCAGGTTTCACCTACATGGCAGAAGAGACTAATTTACAAACCTGATTCATTGGCCAGGTCTTATTTTGTGGATTATGGTACTAAATTTATGCACCACCTGACTATGTAAAAATTACTCAGCATTACAATTTCCAGCAAGCTTCTGCTAAATGATTTCAGTTGACCCCTATTGTTCCTCCTTATCCTTCATTCTTGCCTCATCTCCGTGTGCTCATAAACAAACAAATAAACCCTGGAAAGTTTAAATGGTACTGCTCTTCTGGGAGCTCCCAAAGGGACTGTGCAAATTCTGGACAAAATAAAATATTATCAAAAAATTCATGGGAGACAAAGGAAAATATAATAGCATCTGTGAAGTCTTATCTGAGAAGAGGACTCATCTTTTCAGTTTTACTTGTCCTGTTAGTACATTTGTGCTTTGTATTTCTTAAATCTGGACTTCTGCCTTGACTTGTTTGTACTAAATCATCTTGTTTGGAAAGCTGGATTAGTTCAAAGAATTTAGATTAATAGCATTGTTATTGCTTCATAAACTGTTCATCACTTCCAGATAAAATCTAGCTCTAAATATTATGTTGATTATCTACATATATTAATGAAAATAGATGATTAACTACATTTTAAATTAGAGTAGCAGGTGTTAAAAAAACAGACAGATGTGTTTATTATTGGCTTTATCATAAGAATTGGAATTCTTAAATCCTATTTTCATATTATAATTTAAGAGGATAGAAATTCTAGAATATTGAAGCAGAATTGGGGCTCTTGTAATAAAATATGAAGAACAGGTATGTCATTATATTATAAAGATTTGCAATTATGCCTTGATCACAGTTAAGGGATTACATGTTCTTAATGAAGTTCACATTGTCAGTGTGCAAAGCAATAAAAAAAGAAAAAAGTAACAGAAATGAAAATTTAATATATATGATAATACACATAAACCTATTAGAGAAAGAAAAGCAGAATTAATTATAATTCAGTACCCAGAGGGTATGAATAAAAATGTAAGAAATTAGGAAATAATAAATTCATTTTGTAATTAGTTTAGCATACTAAAATTAGAAAAAAAATCAGTTTCTTTAAAGGTCCTGATAATTTATAAAATATTGCATAAAAAAGGAAGTAGAAAAATGTTAATTATAAGTAGTACCTAAAAGGTAAAAAAAAAAACAAAACTATGCTATGTTGAAAAAACAATGATTAAATTTCTAATTAACTCATGGTTTCATTTTGAAAACTAATCACAACAGTGTTTCTAAAATTCTAAATATTCAAGTAAAATGCAAAGATATGTGAAATGCATTTTTGAAGCTTAAATGACTTGGAGCACCAATAATTATCTCCATTGCTTGAAGAGCAACATAATTTAAGCTTTTGGGGTTGTTTTCCATAGTTATTTTTTTTTCCAAAGTAATTTTTGGATTTTCCAGTAAATGTTCTGTCCCTGAGATAGTAGTATGTCTAAAAAATGCTCTTAGGAACCATTATTTTATTAAAGCATACCATGTGTTAAGGCAATTGTTATGGACATTGCCTAGTTCAACTAAAGTTGCAGCTAAAGTTTCTATTCCACCAGTAGCTCATGACCTCAAAGGCATTGTGCTAGACCTAGTATCTTTAGAAACTCCAAAAAATTATCTCTGGCTTATTGTTTGCTCTTGTAAGCAAAAATAACCAAAATGATCTCTGCATCATTATGAAAGCATAAATAACCTGGATGAAGTAGACCTATAACAAATCAGCAAGCGCTCCTTTATTCCACAGCAGAGTCAATCAATCAGGCACTGAAAGGGTTCATTTTCTGCATAAGAAAATGGACCATGGGTTATAGGAACCTGGGTTTTATAGTTTATAATGAGGGCAATTAATCATTGGAAACTTTGGACATGCCAATTAGTCAGGGAACTAGTTGTGCAGGTTAAAATTTTAACTCAGGAAGGCAGTTATAAAAAGTTTGAAACTCATTGTTACAGGAGAGACAGGAGCTCAGATCCCAAGGGATGAAAACTCAAATCATGCCCATTGCCTTTCTTCTTCCTCTGGGATTTATTGTTTCCCAGAGCTTCACTATTTGCTTTTCTCCTTCCAGGACTCCTTGACAACGGGAAGGGGTAAAAGTTCAGTATCTGCTTCCTCCCTTCAGGGCCCATTGTTCCTGGAAAATAATTTACTGGGAGAGGTTTAATGTTTGGCTAATTTCCCTCCCTCCTCCTGAGCCACACTCTTTCCATTTCTCCTGGGGACTGTCTTGTAGGAATGTTATTTTCCATAACCCTTCAGCCCTGTTTTGACTAAATGATATGGTATTATTTTATGCACCTGAAAGTCTTTGTTTCTGGTGTAATTGTGTACCTGTTATGGACTAAATATTTTTCGTAAAATTCATATGTTGAAGCCTTAAACTCAATGTGACTCTGTTTGGAGACAGCACCTTTAAGGATGTAATTAAGGTTAAATAAGGTTATCAGGGTAGAGCTCTAACCTGAAAAGACTGAGGTCCTTGTAAGAAGAGATGGAGATGCCATCTTTACTCTGGCAAAGAGTAGAGGCCATAGCACCGAGAAAAGGCCTTGCGAGGACCAGTGAGAACATGACTTCCTGCAAGCCTGAAGAGATACTTCACCAGAAACCAACCCTGAGCACCCTTTTATCTGGAACTTTTAATCTCCATAACTGTGAGAAAACAAATTGTCTTAGGTCACCTAGTCTGTCTGTTAAGCCACCCTGTGCAGACTGATATAATTCCCAAGTAAATCACAGATAGTAAGCACAGATATAATAAGAATTTGGCTGGGTCAAATTAAATATTTTGTGATATCTTGATACATTTATATAGGCAGCCTGGAGACTAGATTATAAATTCTTTGAAGATACAGGACATGCTCTTTTTATGTCATTTTGGAACTTGCCAAATTATAGTTATTGTCAATACTCAGGTGAAATATGCAGTGATCAACTGAGCAGCCTCTTGTTTTTCTTTCTTTCTTTTTTTCCTTTGGTTTCATATGATTTGTTATGTTCTTAATACATATGGATTCATAAATTTTTGTGATTATTTCAGTGGAATGTTCTCCATAGTATTCACATTATTTTAGCCTGGTGTCCCTAATGGTTTCAAAGCAGTGTGACCTAACACTAATCTCAGCATAGTCCTTCTACTTAGTTCAGAGTTTTATGTCTTTTTCACCTTTCACTATATTTCACAGTGGGTAAAGATGTGTTAATCTCTATGATTCCATAAGGAGTATAGGGAAAGCATATTAAGTCCTTTCTATTAATTCTATTAATTTGACTAGTAAAAGAAAGCAAACTTCATAGATTTCTATTTTCCAGTATTTCTTTGGTTAAGAACAAAATAGTTGGTAGTGATTATATCCTTATAAGTCAAAAATACTACTATTATCTTTTCATCATTTCATTATTCATATTCTTTATTACCACATAAGTTAGCTGAGTGGAATAGTTTTTAATTGAGTGGTATGCTCTCAAAAGGGAAAAAGTGTTTGGGGTACACATATTCCAAATATTGCTATTTTCCAACTTTGCAAAAGATTAAACATTTTTTACTTCTTTATCTTGTAGGTTTAAAAGCAGATACTATTTCACAATATTCTACCTTTTATTTGTAACACTATGATGTGAAAAAACTATGACTGAGTCTGGAATCTTGGCTTTGCTACTCAACCTTGTTAAAGTCATTTTACTACTTGACTTTGTTCCTTATCTGTCAAATTTGGGTAATAATTCATGTCTTAATGGGCCTATGGTAAGAACTGAGTAAAAAAATTGAATGTGTTATATTTGATATAGTGACAAGCACATGAGCAATGAAAATTATTGAAGAATGAATTTTTGAAGAACTTCTGTTAAGTCATTCAAAATTGCCTAAGAAGAGAGCTGAGCCTGAGATACACATAGATTTTTTTTCTCCAGAGTATCCTAGGTCTCTAGGTGGTGCAGAGATTAGTATAGAGGCATATAACTAATCTTCTGCAGCCTCATATTTTACTTACTTTTCTGGATCTGTGAAAGGATTGACTGAGATAATAAATATCTTCAAAGTGCTTTTCATAGCCTCTGTGATGAAGTTGGTAGCTGCTGTATAGTGAATGGTAGCCAGCAATATTATGATCCTTAGCCATGCTTCAGGGATAAGAACTATTCATTCCCAATTCTAATATCTTGGTGGTGGCTCTGGGTAATTATACAGTGATTTGGGGATTGGCTGAAACTCCAATTCTTGGGTTTAATTTGTAGGATAGTCTACACTGAATCAAATAGTATTCATAGTAAAGTACAGAGCAAAGCCTCCTTAGTATTCTCTTATTATTCCATCTAATATTTCACATCATGTAGAGTGAAGAACACAGACGAAAAATGGAAGTCTCTTTCATGGACTTTCTCTCTCTCTCTCTCTCTCTCTCCACACTCTTTGCAACCAAGAAAATATTTCAAAAATATGTAAATTATTTTTGTTTGGACACGCTTGTAATCCCAGCACTTAGGGAGGCTGAGACAGGAGAATCTCAAGTTCAAAGCCAGCCTCAGCAAGGGCGAGGCACTAAGCAACTCAGTGAGACCCTGTCTCTACATAAAACACAAAAATAGGGCTGGGGATGTGGCTCAGGGGTCGAGTGCCCCTGAGTTCAATCCCCGGTACCAAAAAAAAAAAAAAAAAAAAATTATTTTTGTTTGGAATTATTTGTTGGGTCATGATTGACAACTATGTGGTAACATGTGAAAAAATAAGAATTAAATAGTCCAAGTGGTGACAGGAATTAGAAATGAAACTCACATAGTATCAGAAAAAAAAAACAAATGATGTTATTGAGTTTTTCATGACCTCATCATGACTGTTACTTAGATACATGAACATATAGATGCCTGTTGTAGTTCTAGATGTGTATGTATATATTATAAAGTAAACCAATACTTTTCTTAATCAAATATTGTTTTTAGTAGGGGCATTAGTGAAACATAGTAAATCACAGATATATTAAGGACCCCAGTGTCAAGAAATATTACATGTGTCTGATGAATGTAATAAAAGTTTCATTTTGACTGAATTTTTATAATGATCATATTTGGTAATAGGAGGAAATAAAAATTAGTACAAGATATAAGTACTAAATATATATTTATTAAAAAAATAATTCCTGGTGTATCAAAGCTTATACCTCTCTTAAGGATAATTTCTGAGGTATGATGTACTTATATTTCATAGAATTATAAATTAATTCTCTAAATGCATATTTGTATTAATTAGTTTATGTCATGAGATGAATAATGAGACTGAAATTTTTTTTAAACAAAAAAACCATCAGAATCTGTTAAATGGGCTAGATTTCCCTTGGATTCTGCAAAACCAAACTCTGCACTTTTATCCTCTCCTTTGACTTGTCCTCATCCATGCTGCTTATATCCATTCATCCCCAGTAGTATGCCCATCTTCCTCAGTGACTCTATTCTTTTCTTTTTCTACCTGTCAGCATTTTAAACACCTCCATTATCAGGAGTAGGCACTTGAACTTCTGTGGAAAAGATGGAAGCATCTGAGAACTCTTTAGCATATATTTTTATTATACTGTTATTGATTTACTGACAGTAAATCTTTGACTTGGCATTACATTGAAATTCACTGAGTAACTCAATGAATATTGCTTAATTAATTTACTGACAGAGGTTACCTTGGAGAAAAAAAAATAGAGGCAGGAAAAGGGGAAAGGTCTTTTTGAAAAACATGGGAAATAATGTACAACAGACTATAACGGAATATTTTTCATGGTGTCCTGAAAAAGAATGGCTGTGCAGCAGAGTGGAAGGGACACTACAGGGAAGAACTGAACCTAGGAATCAGCCTAGATTACCAAGAGCCGGGCAAGACCTCTTTTCTTTCATCCTCCCATTTTCATTTCCAGAGTGGGATGTCTGGACCTGGTTGCTTCCAGGGCTATTTTATGTTCCAGCTCTTATAATTCTACTGATATAATTTATTTTTATTCCATGAAATTCTGGATGGCATTATTTTGATTTGCTTTCTAATACCTCGGAAGAAAGAAAGGTATAAAATTCCATGTATCACATGATTAATTGAAGAAATGTTTCATCAAATTGAGATTAACATTTTAGTGAATGGTGTGATTTATATCTGATTTATGTAAGATATATTTTTATTTATCTTTATATAAAATGTCCAAAAAAACTTTCCTTCAAAGTAGGCCAATTAGTAAGTCTCTTAACCAGAATTATATTCAAGATGAGTGAGCAATTAATAGTGCTTATTTTTAAAAGAAATCACAAATAGTTGATACTAGTAGGCATTAAATATTCTATGATACCTATTGTTATTCAAACTTTTATTAAGGAAATGCTCTAATATTGTCCTTTGCATTTTAGGAAATTTCTAGAAAGGGAAGAGAAAATCAAGAAAATAAATGTAATAGTGTGTATTTTTAATGGGTGCCTAAAACAATCAATATATTGAGTTTTTAAAATTTAGATGGAGAGGCCCAGGTCAGTCCCACTGATCTGTGCAGAGCCAAGGCAGGCCCAGGAAATTTTGCCAGCTTCATGGAGACCAGGCAGTCCAAGGACAGTCTTGCCAACCCCCATGGAGATCAGGTAGGTTAAGGAAAGACCCGATGATGCCTGAGGAGCCCAGGATAAGGACCACCCTAACAACCAGTGAGGAGTCCAGGCCCAGGCACAGGCCCAGGACTGCCTACCATGCTTAGGACCATGCCTACACACCATGGTGCTGCACCTCCCAACAGGCCACCCAAAGCCATCTTTGGGCTTGCCTACTCAGCCCCATCTCTAAACGTGGTCATTGCCATCTTGGGACACCTCCAACACCATCTTAGGTTACCCCTGCTGCTGCCACCACCATCTTTAGTTGCAGCAGCTTCTATCTTGAGACACCAAGTGGCAGTTGGAAGCCCAACACCAAGGTACTTATAGGTTTGATGCTACCCAGCCACCAACTATGGAAATGGCCCCTTCCATATAAGGACAACAGCCAGGACATGGAAGACTATCACCAAGGCCACCCCAGAGAGGCCCAACCCACACCATGCAGCCCACTGCCCAGGAGAAGCCGGACCTACACCCACACCTCACTGGTGGAGAGGAACATTGTGCTGCAGTTCACTAATTACCAACATGTGTCTCCACCCAAACTGCCTCCATTTTGCAACATTTCAGCCACAACCATAGCCCTCCCCGTGCAGTAATCTCCATTCTGGGGCATCAGGCAGGGCAAGGAGGTAACTTTCCATTGCTGTGGGAGATAGCTGGCCTGGGTGTTCCCACAGTAAGTAATGTGCAACAGTATCAGGTTTTTCAATCATGTGGCTTGACCATAGTTCCGTGTTCTTGTAACAGTTCCGCATTCCTGTAAAACCACAAGATTAGTAAAGTAGTAACACTTTGTAAGACTTCGGTGCATCTGGTTGTACCCTGTGGCGCTTCCGGGTGAGAGGGCATCCTAAAATATATATACCCAAGTCAGCGGAATAAACGGGACTCGAGACTTGTCTTGTCCTTTGTGTGTGTGTGTGTAATTCTTATCTGCAGCTCCCTCACCGATCCTAGTTTCACTTTGTGCTGGTGCAGGTGCCGGCACATTGCAACACCACACCTCACACTGCACTATCACCAAATAGGCCACCCAGTGCTATTGTACAGACCATCGTTCCAGCCCCATGTCTAAAAGCTGTTGCCTCCATCTTGGGACATCATCACAACTATCTTGGGTTACCTCCACTGCCACCTCCACATTCTTTAGCTGGAGCAGCTTCCACCTATGGACACTGGGGCCTGGAAGCCCAACATCAAGGTACCTATAGGCTTAACACTACTGCTGCCACCAACTAGGGGCATGGCCACTACCATCGAGGGACAACAACCAGAACATGGAAAACTGTCATGAACATCCCTATGGACCCTGTTACACCAGACATATCTCTCCTCAGTGTACTAACAAACACCATTCAGTTGCAGAGGCAACAGGATGCCTTACATGGGGTAACCTCTCTCATTTTTATCCTGCTAATAGCCAACTTCTTTTGATTATCCTTTTACTAGTTCTATAACCTAATGTCTATATATTCCCACATTCTGTCTCATAAACATCACAGCCTATCCTGCCCCACTATCCAACATTAGAAATGGTAAACCCACATGCAAATTGTATGGCTATATGGTATAAGATAACTGAACTCATCATTACTGTTTAGTGACAAAACTGTAAATGTCAAAAGCTAATTGATTTATGGCTACATATTGGTTGCCTTGGGTGCTGTAAACATAGATATCTCTTTAAAGGTGAGGTATTGTTAACCTGTAAATTATGTTTATAGTGACAAAACTGTAAGTGTCAAAATATGAGCTAATTGATTTATGGCTATATATTGGTTGCATTGGGTGCTGTAAACATTGATATCCCCCTTAAAGGTGATGTATTGGTGACCTGCAGGACACTACAAGATTTTAGGGTAGAAGTTACAATAACTCAGATATGCACAGCAAGAGAAGAACACACATAGACAATATGAAAAGGCACAGGAGGAAAGTGCTCCAAACAAAACAAGATACTACAAAAATAAAATCCATTGACAGAGCAGTAGATCAAATGTAACAGAAAGAGTTCAGAATGTAGATAAATAAAATGATCTACAACTAAAGAATGACCTAAGTGAGAAAACACAGGCAAAATTTGATCACTCCAACAAAGAGATAACAGAGCAAATACGGGCAACCATCGATCACAACAACAAAGAGATAAGAGAGCAAATATAGGTAGCAAAGGACTACTTCAAAAAAGAAAGAGAGATTGTGGGGGAAAAAAACAAAACAAATAGAAATCCATGAAATGAATAAAAGAGTAAGCCAAGTAAAACTCAATAGAAAACATCATCAACAGATTAGATCATTTGGAAGACAGAACCTCAGACAAAAAATAAAATAAAATATAAAATCTTGAAAATAAAGTTGATCACACAATGAAGACAGTAGGAAACCATGAACAGAATATTTGAGAATTATGAGATGACAGCAAGGGGCCAAAGCTAAGACCAGGATAGAGGAAGGTACAGAGATTCAAACCAAAGGAATGCATGATCTTGTAAATGTAAGAATATCAGAAAATTTCTCAAACACAAAGAATGAATTGGAAAATCAAATACAAGAGGCTTACAGGGCACCAAATGTACAAATTACAACAGATCTACACCAGGACACAGTATAATAAAATGCCTAGCACACAAAATAAGGATAGAATTTTGAAGACCTCAAGAGAGAGAAATCAGATTACATACAGAGGAAGACCAATATGGATCTCAGCATATTTTTCAATCCAGACTCTCAAAGCCAGGAGATCCTGGAACAACATACTAAGCTCTGAAAGAAAATGGATGTCCACCAAGAATCTTATATCCAGCAAAATTAAGCTTCAAATTTTATGACAAAATACAGAAGCTAAAAGAATTTATAGCAAGAAAGCCTGCACTACAGAATATTCTTGGCAAAATATTTCATGAAGAGGAAATAAAAACAACAATGAAAATCTGCAAAAGGAGGAACCACACTAAAGGTAAGGCCAATCAAAAAAGAAACCAAGTCAAGTTAAAAACCAAAAATAAACCTAATGACCAGGAATACAAACTATGTCTCAATAATAACCCTGAATGTCAATGACCTAAATTAATCAATTAAAAAACATAGACTGGCAGGTTGGATGAAAAAAAAGAGACTTGACAATATGCTGCCTTCAAGAGACTCATCTCACAGGAAAAGTCATCCTCAGACTGAAGATGAAAGGGTGAGGAAAAAGGTATCACTCACATGGACCACATAAACAAGCAGGGGTTTCTACCCTCATATCATATAAAGTGGACTTCAAACCAAAGTTAGTGAAAAGGGGCAAAGAAGGTAATTTCATACTATTCAAGCAATCTTAAGTATCGATGCCCAAAACAATGGGTCATCTATGTATATCGAAAAAATCCTTGCAACTTCAAGAATCAAATAGACCACAACACAATAATACTGGATGACTTTAACACATCTCTCTCACCACTAGACAGATCTTCCAAGCAAAAATGAAACAAAGAAACTATAGAACTCAATAAAATAATCAATAATTTAGACTTAACATATAGAGTATTCCATCCATCCATCCACAAGGGAGTACACTTTTCTCTCAGCAACAAATGGATTTTTCTCCAAAATACATCATATTTTATACCACAAAGCAAGACTTAGCAAATACAAGAAAATAGAGATACTACCCTGCATTCTATCTGACCATAGAGAAATAAAATTAGAAATCAATGACAAATTAAAACATAGAAACTAATCCAAATCCTGGCGACTAAATAATATGACATTGAATGACTTATGGACAACAGAAAACATGGAGGAGATTTTTAAAAAAATTACAGGTAAATGAGAACCTGTTATAATACATCAAAGTCTCTGGGACACTATGAAGAAAGTGCTAAGAGAAAAGTTCATTGCATTAAGCTTATTCATTAAAAGAAGAAATAGTCAACAAATAAATGACCTGACACCACATCTCAAAGCCCTAGAAAAAGAGGAATAAACCAACACCGAAAGAAGTAGAAGACAGTAAATAATTAGAATAAAAGCTGAAATCAATGAAATTGAAACAAAAAAAAATTAGTCAAAAATTGACAAAAAAGCTGGTTCTTTGAAAAAATAAATAAAATTGATAAACCCTAGCCACTGTAATTAAAAGAAGAAGAGAGAAAACTCAAATTATTAACATTTGTGATGAACAAAGAAATATGACAGACACTACTGAAACACAGAGGATGATTAGAAAGTATTTTGAAAATTTATACTCCAGCAAAATAGAAAGCCTTGAAGACAACAACAAATTTCTAGAGACATATGACCTACCCAAACTGAACCAGGAGGACATACAAAACTTTAACAGATCAATTTCAAGCAAGGAAATAGAAGATGCCATCAAAAGCCTACCAAGAAAAGCCCAGGACCAGATGGATTCTCAGCTGAGTTCTACAAGACCTACAAAGAAGAATTAATAACAATATCCCTCAAATTATTCAATAAAATAGAAAAGGAGGTAACCCTTCCAAACTCATTTAATGAGGCTAATATCACCATGATACCAAAACCAGAGATGCATAAAAGAAAAAAAAAATTTCAGACCAATATCCCTGATGAACATAGATGCAAAAAAACTCAATAAAAATTTGGCAAATCACATACAAAAACATTTAAAATATAGTGCACTATGACCAAGTGGGGTTTATTCCAGGCATGCAAGGTTGGTTCAACATACAGAAATCACTAAACATAAACTATCACATCAATAGACTTAAAGGTATGAATCATGATTTTATCAACTGGTGCAGAGAAAGCATTTGACAAAATACAGTCCCTTTTCATGTTCAAAACACTAGAAAAACTAGGCATACTAGGAACATACCTCAACATTGTAAAAGCTATCTATGCTAAACCCAAGGCCAACATCATCCTAAATGGAGAAAAATTGGAAGCATTCCTCTGAAAATGGCAATAAGACAGAAATATCCTCTTTCATCACTTCTATTCAACATAGTCCTTGAAACTGTTGCCAGAGCAATTAGACAGATGAAAGAAATTAAAGGAATATAAATAGGAAAAGAATAATTCAAACTATCATTGTCACTTAGAGGATCCAAAAAATTCCACCAACAAACTTTAGAATTAATAAATGAATTCAGCAAAGTAGCATGATATAAAATCAATACCCATATATCAAATGCATTTCTAAACATCAGTGATGAATCTACAGAAAGAGAAATTATTAAAACTACCCTATTCACAATAGCCTCAAAAATAAAATAAAATACTCAGGAATCAACATAACAAGAGAGGTGAAAGCTCTCTTGTTGTGAAAACTACAGAACACTAAAGAAGCAAATTGAAGAGGACCTTAGAAGATGGAAAGACCTCCCATGCTCTTGGATATGCAAAATCAATACCATCAAAATGGCCATACTACTCAAAGTGCTATACAAATTTAATGTGATTATAATTAAAATCACAATGACATTCCTTATAGAAATATAAAAAGCAGTCATGAAATTCATTTGGAAAAACGAGAGACCTTCAATAGCCAAAGCAATCCTTAGCAAGAAGAGTGAAGCAGGCATCACAATACCAGAACTTACACTATACTACAAAGCTCTAGTAACAAAAATGACATGGTATTGGCAACAAAATAGACACATAGACCAATGGTACAGAATAGAAGACACAGAGACAAACCCCTACATTCAAGAAAAGATAGCCTCTTTGAAAAATGGTTCTGGGAAAACTGGAAATCCATATGCAGCAAAATGAAACTAAACCCCTCTCTCACCATGTACAAAACTCAACTCAAAGTGGATTATGGACCTAGGAATTAGATCAGAGACTCTATGCCTAGTAGAAGAAAAAGCAGGCCCAAATCTTCATCATGTCAGATTAGGCCCTGACTTCCTTAACAAGACTCCTAAAGTGCAAGAAATATAATCAAAGATCAAGAAATGGGATGGATTCAAACTAAAAAGCTTCTTCTCAGCAAAAGAAACAATCAATGAGGTGAATAGACAGCCTACATTCTGGGAGCTAATTTTGCCCCACACACATCTGATAGAGCACTGATTATCTGGATATATAAAGAACTCAAAAAACTTAACACCAAAAACCAAACAGCCCAATCAATAAATGGGCTAAGGAACTGAACAGACACTTTTCAGAAGAAGACATACAATTGATTAACAAATACATGACAAAATGTTCAACATCTCTAATAATTAGAGAAATGCAAATCAAAACTAAGATTTCATCTCATGTCAGTGAGAATGGCAGTTATCAAGAATACAAGCAACAATTAGGATTGGTGAGGATGTGCAGAAAAAGACATACTCATACTCATTGCTGGTAGGACTGCAAATTGGTGCCAACAATATAGAAAGCAGTATGGAGATTCCTTAGAAAATTTGGAAGGGAACCACCATTTGACCCAGCCATCCCACTACTCAGTCTATACCCAAAGGACTTAAAAAGAGTATATTACAGTAATGCAGCCACTTCAATGTTTATAGTAGTAGCACAATTCACAAATGCTAAATCATAGAAGCAAACTAGATGCCCCTCAATATATGAATGTATAAAGAAACTGTGGTATATATACACAATGGAATATCACTCAGCATTAAAAGAGAATAAAATTATGGCATTTTCAGGTAAATGGATGTAATTGGAGAATATCATGCTAAGTGAAGTAAGCTAATTCCAAAAAACCAAAGGCTGAATGTTCTCTCTAATAAGTGAATGCTGATCCATAATGGGGAGAGAGGAAGAATGGAGGAACTTTGGGCAAAGTGGAGGGAGGACAAGGGAGGGGGCATGGGGAGATAAAAGATGATGGAATGAGATGGGCATCATTGCCCTAGGTACATGTATAATTGCACAAATGGTGTGACCCTACTTTGTGTACAACCAGAGATGTGAAAAACTATGCCCCATTAATGTACAATGAATCAATGCACATTCTGCTGTCATGTATAACTGATTAGAACAAATAAAAATAAAATAACATAAAATAAATATCCTTAATAAGATTTCTTCCACTTTTATTTCATTAGTTTCTAGCTAAGTGCCTGAAACACAATAGAAATTCAGTACATATTTTGCATGTTTTAAATTGCATGAAAAATTACAGTTGCTCCTATGGTGTGATGTCAATGTCCCCAGCAAAAGAGTATAGGAACTATGTTGAAGAAATGAGGAGATTTTATCTGAAATTGAATCTATATATTTGCTTTGACTGAGACTCCAAGATTAGAGCCTATGAACAGCAGAAGGAAACTCCCTAATATTCACACCTTATTCTCTGGAATCTTCCAATATGTTGCTTTACATGGAAAAGAGAACTTTTAGATGTAATTCAGGTTAAGGACCTTAAGAAGAAGAAATTATCCTCAATTATACAGGTGAAAATAATTTCACAATCCTTAAGAAATGAGAAACTCTCCTGTCACAAAGAAAGAAAGACAACAAAAGAAGCAGGATCAGAAAGATGCTACGCTGATGGCTTTGGACATAGAAAAAACATGGTTCCAAGCCAAGAAATTTATACAGCCTCTATAAGCTGGAAAAGTCAGGAAAATAGATCCTCCTTGAACCTCAATGAAAAGAGTGCAGTTGATTTTAGACAGATATTCTGTAGTGTAGGACTTTTATAGAACTGTAATATAATAAATTTGTGTTGTTTTAAGCCACTGAATTTAAGATAATTTGTTACAGCTGCTGTAGGACACTATTACAGGTCCTGAGGCTGCTTCTTCAGAAAATACATCCCTAGACACATCTGGTGTTGCTCATTATAAAACTACTTGAAAAATTTTTTGTTTTTTGATGAAGCAACATAAATAATCACACCTATATAGGTACTGATTTTTTTACTTTGGTAAGTATCTCAGCATGTTAAAGAAACAAATTCACATATTGACCGAAGACTTTCCTTCAAAAATAAACTTGATCTTGGCATCCCCTGCTTAAATGTGTGCTGATTTAGATAGAGTCAATGCATTGTAGAATCTCTCCCTACTTTTATGAGAACTCCATATGATTATGTCAACTTTATGATTAGCCTATAGAAGTGACTGTTCCATTGCTCTAGTAATACAAAGTTCCAATACAATATTGTATTTTGTTTCACGAGAATAATATGTGATGAAAGTCTTACCTAGCAATTACCTTTATAAAATAAATGTTCCAATGAGAAAAACCTAAACCAGTTCCATAGGAAAGTGTCATGTTATAAAATATTCTACTCAAATCACAGAACATATCTCCTAAAGTAGTTATGGTGTAGAACACCAAGATACTTGAATACTAGGTATCATTATTATAATAGAGTATTTCTTTAAAGTACCCAGACAATGTGTACAGAGGCTAATATTAATAAGCATGAGACTAATATATGACAAAGTTTATAATTTTGATAATTTAGCCAAATGGTTTTGTGTGTGTGTGTGTGTGTGTGTGTGTGTATAATCTTGCCCATACTTGTTACCTCATAGAAAACAATTTGTCATTCTTTAAATCCAAAAAACATGATTATTCAGAGAAATTAGGAGGAAATTTTCCTATGCCATCCCACTTGAAGGGTCATGGAAACATGGAATACCACAAAGGGAGGATGGAGCACAGTTGAAAAACTGTGAAAGTCCTCAACTCTGCCTTTTCCTACACCTTACAGCAACTATACCACAGTCAGCAATACACAACTCTATATTGAAGATGGGGAATTTACTCTGCATATGTGGAAAATCAAACTAAGAGGATCTAAACCTGGGGCCTCGGGAGCATTGGGTTGGGAAAGGGATTGAAACTCAAAATCAAGTATCTAAGAATGAAGAGAAAATCTCCACAATGAATACTGGTACCTGACTCTCATTTTTGCTTTCTTGCCTGGGTGACCACTAGGGGGCCTGGGTAAATTCCAGGTAAAAGTTTTTCTCTCTATTTTTATGGCCAGGCACTGTGCAATCTTTACCATCTATTGGAATCTGAAGTCTTGCAGAAATCCACTGACTCAAAAACCACCACCATGTAGTCCTTGGCTATTTCATAACTTACCAATTAGTATACCATATTTTCTTTCTTTGTGCAGCAGATGGTGTCAGAGACAGTTTGCAAGACTTCTGCCTTCCAGAAAGATTTGATTCAGCTTCATTGGCTACATGAATTGGTTATCAAGGGACAAAATGAAGACAAAAATGATATTATGACTAGACTTTCCAGTTGGTGAACATAGAGTAATCAAATTATTCCAACCAATCATATAATATTTTCCTACATGCTCATGAAATGTTCCACAATAGAATAGCCAGATTAACCATCCCTGTGGGAACAGACAACCCAGGCTATTTATTATGACTCTGAGTTGATTTTTTACTAACAACATTGGCATTATAAAGCAAATCATGAAATACTGGAATATTATACAGACTTAATTCAGTAAGTCTTTAAAAATATTTTTGACTGGAAAGTGAATTTGCATTTTTATCTGCTAAAAATAAGCATCTACAATTTCTAATTTTATATAATCTAAATGTTAACAATTTACTTTAAGATTCCTATATTAGAGTACATTCATTGCTATAAAAATAAGTCCAAAAATGTATAGTAGCTCAAGTTCAAAAGAATATCTTTTATTTATCTTTGTATTGGTGCATTATAATGATATATAATAGTAAGATTTATTAAGAATTTCTTTTCTTAAAAGTGTCCAAACTGGGTGGACAGGCAGTTCTCTCTCAAGTGGTGATGCCAGGGTCTAAGATCTTTCCTTCCAGAGGCTATATAATCGCACAGCTTCCAGGATCACAGAGCTTGGGTGCAACATGCTGCAGTGTTGTGTCTAGCTTAAATTTTCTATCTATGCAATTTATTAAACTGGAATAGTTCCAGGGTGGAAGGGCTACTTGCCAGACTTGAAAACAAGTATAACCCATAACTGTCCCAGGCACACTGAGAGGATGGCATCTCTAGACATGGGAGGTTGTATGGGCTAGGTTTTGGAGAAATGCATATTATCCCTGTTCACATCCTGATTTACCATAGGACCACAGCCATTTTTAGTAGACTAAAAAATGTAGACTTGGCATATCATCAGGAATAGAAGCATATAAATTGATTAAAGTTTATCAATATGTCTTTGATATGCTCATTTTGACACAGTTTACATAGCAAATAGAAAAATATTTAATAATGAGACAAAAATTCCTGTTCTCAAGTGTTTATATTCTAGTGTGGGAGACAGTGATAAACAAACCAATAGATGAGTAGAGTTTCAGGTGATTATACATTCTATAAAGTAGAAAAATAAGTCAAGAAGCGGGTAGCTTTTAGATAAAATGAGAGAGCTTCGCTGTCATGTGGAAGAGAAACATGAATGAAGCTGGTGAGAGTACTGTAGTATTTGGAAGATGAACTTCCTAAGCAGAAGGGATGCAATATGTTTTTTATAAAGTTATCAAATGACTCTGTCAAAGATGTTTTCTCTTATATTTTAGATAAGCCTAATAACTAGCGAGTAGTGACTACCATTGCCTATTAGGGCATATGTTCAAGTTATCTAAACATAAAATTACAATTCGTTTTTGGCCTCTTTGAGAAATTATAACTGAAATTCTCCATACAACTGATATTTTCCGCTTGAAGCACAAAATTATTTCATTAAATGCTAATAGTAGAAACTCATTAAAATAGAAAACACATTTTGATATCTGGACTTTTGGAAGAAGTTAACTGATAATACTTTAACTTCTCATTATTTTTTAGTTATATCAGAAATCTAATTCTAGTTAGTTAATTCAAATAAAGAGATGTATTGGCTCACTAGACCATACGAAATCTTGACTCAGGAACTTTTTCTATCATCAACATTCTTTTCCCATCTTTTTTTTTTTGTACCAAGGATTGAACCCAGGGGTGCTTAACCACTGAGCCCCATCCCCAGTATATGTGTGTGTGTGTGTGTGTGTGTGTGTGTGTATTAATAAATAATATATTATTATTTATACATGTAAATATATATTTATATATATTTAAATAAATATATATTTATAGAAGATATAAATATATATATATGTAAACTATATATTTTTTATATATATATATATTTTTTTTTACAGAAGAGTCTCTCTGTTACTTCGGGCCTTGCTAGGTTGCTGAGCCTGGCTGGCTTTGAACTCATGATCCTCCTGACTCAGCCTCCTGAGCTACTGGGATTACAAGCATACTCCACAGTGCCTGATTTTTTCTCTATTCTTACCTCCATATTGACCTTATTTCTCATATTTCAGATGGTGCTTTAGTCCATTTTTTCACTGCTGTGACCAAAAGAGGTGATCAGAACAATTTTAGAGGAGAAAAAGTTTATTTAGCGTTCATTATTTCAGAGGTCTTAGTCCACAGATGGCTGACTCCATTGCTCTGGGACTGAGAAGAGGTAGAACATCAAGGAAGAAGAGTGTGATAGAGGAAAGCAGTTCAGGACATGACAATCAGAAAACAGAGACAGACTAAGCTCAGCTCACCAGGGACAAAATATTTACCCAAAAGGCATGCTCCCAGGGACCCATCTCCTTCAGACATACCCTACTGCCTACAGTTACCACCAAGCCAATCCATTCAAGTGGATTATGTAAAGGCTGTAATAACCCAAACATTTCACCTCTGAACTTTCCTGTATTATCTCACACATGAGCTTTTGGGGAACACATCATGTCTAAACCCTAACAGATGGCTTCATAACTGTGGAGGGAGAATGGCATGGCTTATAAAATCAGTTATTCAGCTATTTTTCAGTTTCCCCCTTATGTGATCCTACCATAGCAATCCTAAAGGAACTAAAGGACTTCTCATTCCCTTGTACATAGTACAAGGAAGTGTTCTGATTGACCTCACCTGAATCACATGCCCATCCTTGTACTAATCACCATGGCTGAGTGATCAGCTGGAGTGGGTGAGAACTGTTTTCCCAAAGGAAAGGAAGTGCTCCTAACAAAAGAAGGGGAAAGTATTACTTGACAGATAAAAACAACAGATGCCCACTCCCACCATTATTACAAACTGTGGTAAAAGGAAAGCATCAAGTATTGAGTGCTATGTACTCTGTGACACAGATATCAGAATTAGGAGGACTTAATGTGAACCCTGGCTCCACAGGTGACTAGCTATGTGACTTTGAGACCATCAGTAAACTTTCAGCTGTGTCTTTTTATCTATTAAATCCTCTTAACAACAGTACCTATTTTTTTTTAAATATTTTTTTAGTTGTAGATGGACACAATGTTTTTATTTTATTGCTTTGTATGTGGTGCTGAGGATCGAACCCAGGGCCTCACGCATGCGAGGCAAGCGCTCTACCACTGAGCTACCATCCCAGCCCACAACAGTACCTATTTTGTAGTTGTACAAATAAGGGAACACTTAGTAAGTGCTCAATGGTTACTAGTATTTAACTGTTATCTATAGTTACTATTATTTAACTTATTCAATAGTTACTATTATTTATTTTCCAATGAATGTTCACAATAGTCCTGTGGAATAGGTATTAATAGCTAATTATAGATGAAGAAATTGAAACACAGAGTTCAATAATTTTGCCCAAAGTGACACAGCTGGTAAATGGCAGATCTGGGATTGGGTTCAAATCCCATGTCTACAGGACTCCAAAGCCCATCTTCTGGCCATATTAAATTGCCTTAATCATTACATGATTTCTATAACAGTCTTCAGAGACTATTGAAATACATGCAGTTATTTTCCCCTATGTTTAGTGGTATCTTTCCTGTCCTACTTTGAACTGTCATCCCTCCTACTCCCATGACTTTATCTTAGTAATCTGCCCACACCTGCTATTGTCTGTGATCCTGTTGGCATAGAAAGAATGAAATGTTTAAACAGGGAAAGCAAGTTTACTGTCAACAATAAAAACCACCAGAAATTCTATAAGTGGGGATTTATTTATTCACTTAAGCTTTTTATCCCTGCAAATGTGCAGTATCCTCATAAGACAGCTATTGCTAAGCAAAGGCAGAGATTAGAGACTTGAACTCAAACCCTTGTTTCAGTATTCAAGTCTCAGTTTTATCATTTATAAAAAACAAGATATTCCCAAGTTGCAGTAGTGATTAAATGATACATGGTATGTGAAAGCATTTTTCAAATTATAAATTGCTAGACAAACACTAAACACAAAACATTATCATCAGTTCCTTAAACCTTAATATGAATAAATTTCAGCCTCTGTCCTACAAGTCACTTTCAAAAAGAGAAAACTTATGGCTGAGAAAAGAAAAAAGTAAGTTCTGCCATAAAGAAGACTCAAGGAAAGGGAAGTCTGAAGACACCAGAAGACAAGTAATCCTTAGAAATTCTGCATATAGCCCTGAAAGTGCTTATTTGCCCATATATAAAATCTAAACACTCAATTATACAGGTTTAAGAGGGGAAAGGTCCTTGCCGGCGCTCTCACACAAATTTAACTAAACTAAAACTAATTAAAAAAAATGTGCAAGTTCAGAAGCAATTTATAGTATATATTAAAACATCCATTTCAACAGGTGAACTTTGTGCATTTGCAAATGAAGACATTAGCACCAATAAATTGGTTTGGATACAGTATTGTCACTGTGTGTTATATTAATTTACTGCACTAATTAACTTACTGTCTCACACCAAATCAACATGCCCCCTCTGGGATGAACTCATATTAACATGGACTAAAAATGACCCATCTTAACTTGCTAGTAAGTGTTCCTCAATATACAGACAGATATATCCAAACATTTGTCATTGGTGCAAAAATTTTCATTATATGAATCATTAGTTTAATGTATTTGATGCAGTTTTGTTTTATTTTTAGCATTTCTAATTTAAATGCCATCAGTCCTGTTTGGAACCTTCCCCTTTTACTTTTATGGATACAAGGTACAAAGATATATTGAACCTGATACACAGGTCAGAGGTTGTATTATAGAAAAGCAGATCTCACAGAATTGAAGAGTAAGATATACTATTGCCAGTCCTCATGAAAACAAAAAGGGACTAGATATGCTTTTTCTGTCTTAGAAATCACAGGGTTGTTTGTTTTGTTTTGTTTTGATTTTGTCTCTGCTTCTCTTTTTCATTGCTCCTCTACTTTGCTCTAACCCTGTGTTCTATTCTTCTCTTTCTCACTTATTTAAGTTAGAATTAAGTATGCCCAACCTAGTTGAACGTTCCTATGACCTTTCATCCCAAGTGCCTCTGACAAACCAATTCCAAATCTTAGTTCAAACACTTGTGTGAGGAGAAGGTAATCTGATTAGCTTGGTCAATTCTAATTGATTAGTTTCCTTTGGGAAAGTTATTCATTCCATAACCAACCACTTATAGGCAAGATAAACCTGTGATACAAACATAGCTTTATCTACATCAGAGGTTGTAAGCAGAGCCACTTCATTCACATCAGTCATGAGGCTCTTCCACTTTTAAAAGTCAGAGTAAATTTAGAACTTCCATCTTCATCTCTTAGAAGGCACCTAACAGCAAGGAGAAGAATAAGAAGTAAAATTCCCCAGGAATATTCAACAAAAATCAAAGACAACTACAATCATAAATAAAAAAAAAAAAACACAGATGAAATGCTATTAAAAGCATTAAAGATCAAAGAGAAGTTGGTGCAAAATAAGGTAGAAGAATACCAGCTTCTAGTTTAAGGGAAAAGCAGTGAATCCATGGTTAAAGTCTCCCCACTCCAGGAAAAACTAAAGACCCTATTCTTAAAAATGGAAAGGGACTAATAGACTGGCAATATGAGTTTTCAAGGAAGCAATTTGGTTCTGAGAACAAGAAGACACAGTGCTGAGAGAGAAATCAAATAGACAACCACATTTGCAGGAATTTATCTGTCAGTGAGCAGCAAGGGAAAAAAGAAATTCAGCATTAACAGCCCCACAGCTTCATCCTTCCTTTGACTAGATAGAAGTCAAGGCTAAATAAACCCACATACAAATCTCTAGGCAACAGAGAATATTCCTACTAGCTACAATTCATCCCTCACATCTCCCTATAGGAAAATTTTGCAAATAGCTGGTCCAAGAAGAACTTCATTCATTCAAACATGTCAAAGAAGATATAGATAGGATATTTACAAAGACAGCACATGAGATAAATAATAATGAAGGAAAGGGGAAAAATAACTCATAAGGAAAATGTTTCCATAGAATGGAAACATCACAGAAATGAAGATAAAACTGCAAGTAAAACACACATATACATACATACAAAGAAACAACAGACATGCTGAATAGCAGTAAAAGAAATGGAGAACAAGTATGAGAATAATCTTGCACAAGAAAAAAGAAAAAGTTAAATTAATTTTCATGTCACTTATTTCTAGGGTCACACATACTATCTAAAATAAGTACAATAGTTACTAACAAATGTGACAAAGAAAGAAAGGGAATACAAGAAAATACATTCATATTTTATTGCTCAAAGTAAAAAAAAAACAAAACTGTCTAGAAAATAAAGGATGTGAAGAATTATATCTAGGTATGGTTTTATAGACAACTATTAACAATGAAAATATAAGCATTCCAAGTTATCAAAATAAACACATCCCCACAATAAAGAAAATGCAGAGTATGTACAAAAAGTTTTCAAAAAATAAGTCTAAAATGTATTAATTACACAAAATAAAAGACACATAATGCTAAATATACTTGCTATAAATGTTATGTAAACAATCAGGTATATCTATTGCAAGAAAAGTACTTACAGAAAGGATCAGGAAAAAAATCCATATTACATTGAATCACACTCCCAAGAACAACAAAATGGCTGAAAATAAAAGGCTGAGCAAGAGTAAAAACAAACAACTTAATATCAAATAAGCTTTCATTCAAAGCAAAACTATTAAATCAAATAAACTAAGATTATTTTGAAGTATATTTAAATAATAGTTATCAACATCTGTATCCTGAAACCAGACCTTAAGCCTTTTTTGTTTGGTTAATGTTCCATAGACATTAACTAAAAATAAGCATACATTAAGTCTTAAAGAATACTATAATATATTCCAAAAATTAAGTTACATATTTGAGTCTTACACAAAAATGTTTTAGGTAGATCAAGTAATAACTGACCTGTTTTGATGGCTTAGGATGTGCTAAATACATTTTGTTGAATCATTTAAACTTTACAACACTTGTATGTAGAAACTACTATAATTATTCCTATTTTAATATATGGATAAGATAATAAAAGAGACCCATGTTGAGCCCAGGCAAGCCCAGCATGGTATTGCTGATTCCCTACAGAGACCAGGCAGGTCCAGGACAGCCCCACCAATCTGTGCAGAGTCCAGGTAGGCACAAGATAGCCCCACTGATTTGCACTGAGCCCAAGCAAGCCCAGGACACTGTTGCTGACCCCTGCAGAGCCCAGGCAGGTCCAGAACAGCTCCACCAACCAGTGGGGCAGGCACAGGCATAGGCATAGGCATAGTACTAGCCACCATATTGAGGACCACATCCACATACCACAGTGCTTCATCTCCAAACAAGGTGCCCAAAACCATCATTGGGCTTGCTCCTTCAGCCCCATCTCTAAAAGTAGTCATCACTACCTTGGGACACTTCCAACACCAACTCATGTTACCCCTGCTGCTGCCACCACCATCTTTAGTTCCAGCAGCTTCTATCTTGGGACACCATCTGATGGCTGAAAGCCCAACACCAAGGTGCATACAGGTTTGATGCTACCCAGCCACCAACTACAAACATGGCCACTTCCACCTAAGGACAACATGATACCAAAACCAGACAGACACATCAAACAAAGAAAATTTCAGATCAATATCCCTGATGAACAAAGATGCACAAAACAAAACCTCAATAAATTTTGTCAAACTGCATAAAAAGCACATTAAAAAATAGTGTACCATGATCAAGTGGGGTTCATTCCAGGCATGCAAGGTTGGTTCAACATACAGAAATCAATAAACGTAATCCATCACATCAATACACTTAAAGATAAGAATCATGATTTTATCAATTGATGCAGGGAAAGCATTTGACAAAATACAAAACAAGAGAAACAAGAGAAAAACTAGGCATACTAGGAATATATCTCAACATGGTAAAAGCTATCTTGCTAAAACCAAGACCAATTTCATCCTAAATGAAGAAAAATTGGAAACATTCTTTTAACAACAGGAAAAATACAGAGATGCCTTCTTTCACCATTTCTTTTCAACATAGTCCTTGAAACTCTATCTAGAGCAATTAGACAGATGAAAGAAATTAAAGGGATATAAATAGGAAAAGAATAATTCAAACTACCATTATTTGCTAATGACATAATACTACACTTAGAGGATCCAAAATATTACACCAGAAAATTTCTAGAATTAATGAATTAATTCAGCAAAGTAGTAGGATATAAAAGCAATACCCATAAATCAAATGTATATCTATATACCACTGATAAATCTACTGAAAAATAAGTTAGGAAAACTACCCCATTCACAATAGCCTCAAAAAAAACAACTTGGGAATCAACCTAACAAGAGAGGTGAATGACCTCTACAATTAAAACTACAGAACACTAAAAGAAAATTGAAGAGGACCTTAGAAGATGGAAAGATCTCCCATGCTCTTGGATATGCAAAATCAATACCATCAAAATGGCCATACTACTTAAAGTGTCATATAAATTTAATGTGATCTCAGTTAAAATCACAATGATATTTCTTATAGAAATAGAAAAAGCAATCATGAAATTCATTTGGAAAAATAAGAGACCTTGAATAGCCAAAACAATATTTAGCAAGAAGAGAGAGGCAGGAAGCATCACAATACCAGAATTTAAACTCTATTACAAAGCTCCAGTAATAAAAATGGCATGGTATTGGCACCAAAATAGACACATAGACCAATGGTACAGAACAGAAGACACAGAGAGACAAACCCACATAAATACAGTTATCTCATACTAGACAAAAGCCCCAAGAACATACATTGGAGAAAAGATAGCCTCTTCAAAAATGATGCTGAGAAGACTGGAAATCCATATGCAGCAAAATGAAACTAAACCCCTCTCTCTCACCATGTACAAAACTCAACTCAAAGTGGATCAAGGACCTAGGAATTAGATCAGAGACTCTATGCCTAATAGAAGAAAAAGTAGGCCCAAATTTTCACCATGTCAGCTTAGGATCTGACCTCCTTAACAAGACTCCTAAAGTGCAAGAAATATAATCAAACATAAAGAAATGGGATGGATTCAAACTAAAAAGCTTCTTCTCAGCAAAAGAAACAATCAATGAGGTGAATAGACAGCCTACATTCTGGGAGCTAATTTTTGCCCCACACACATCAGATGGAGCACTGATTATCTGGATATATAAAGAACTCAAAAAACTTAACACCAAAAACCAAATAGCCCAATCAATAAATGGGCTAAGGAGCTGAACAGACACTTCTCAGAAAAAGATATACAATTGATTAACAAACACATAACAAAATGTTCAAAATCTCTAGTAATTAGAGAAATGCAAATCAAAACTACTCTAGGATTTCATCTCATGTCAGTCAGAATGGCAGTTATCAAGAATACAAGCAACAATAAGTGTTGGCAAGGATATGGGGCGAAAGCACGCTCATATTGCTGGTGGGACTGCAAGTTGGTGCAATCTGTTTGGAAAGCAGTATGGAGATTCCGTAGAAAACTTGAAATGGAACCACCATTTGACCCAGCTATCAGACTACTAGGTCTATACCCTAAAGGCCTATAAACAGCACACTACAGTAATGTAGCCACTTCAATGTTTATAGCAGCACAATTTACAATTGCTAAACTATGGAAGCAAACTAGATGCCCTTTAACAGGTGAATGGATAAAGAACCTGTGATATATATATATATACACAATGGATTATTACTCAGTATTAAAAGAGAATAAAATTATGGCATTTGCAGTTAAATGGATGGAGATAAGGAATATCATACTAAATAAAGGAAGCCAATCCCCCAAAACCAAAGGACAAATGTTCTCTCTGATAAGTTGATGCTGACCCATATTGGTGGAGTAGACATGGGGAAAATGAAGAAACTTTAATTAGGCAAAGGGGAGGGAGGGGAGAGGAGTGGGCATGAGGGTAGAAAAAATGATGGAGTGAGATAAACATCATTACCTTAGGTACATGCATGATATATGGTGCAATGCTACACCATGTACAACCAGAGAAATGAAAAGTTGTGCTGCATTTGTGTAAAATGAATCAAAATGCATTCTGCTGTCATATATACCTAGTTAGAATAAATAAATAAATAAATTTTTAAAAGACAATAAAAGAGTAATTTGCCATAGTTATGCAACTAATAGGTGATAGAACAGAACAGAATCACACCTACTGGCTCCATATGCTTTTCTCCTAATCATCACACATCCAAAGATTTTACCCCAAATATTTTAAATCAAAAATAAAGCCATCTATAAGAAATCATTAGAGATTTTAAAAACATAATTTACCATGTGACACATAGCTTTAAAAATCCTTAAATAAAAATTACATCAGAAAAAAATGAAAAAAATCTTTAAGATTAAAACCTGAAAACTAAAATCAGAAGACAAGAAAACTAAAAGCAATAAATTTAGCTTTTATTTCAGGAAAGGATTAACCTACAAAGAGGGTATGCTTTAGTTCAGATTTAGCATGTACCCCAAAGGCCCATGTTTTAAAGACATAGGCCCCAGCCAGTAGCAATACTGGGAGGTGGTAGAGTCTTTGGAGATGGGGCCTAGTGGAAGTTAGGTCATACATACAGCATGCCTTGTGGGGATATTGTTTGGCTAGCATGAGATGAGCAACCTCCTCTGTGGTTTTCTGACACATTAAAACCATTGACTCAAACCTCTGGAATATGAGCCAAAATAAAATATTCCTCCATATAAGTTGTTCATCTCAGTTATTTTGTCACATAAGATAAAACTGACTAATTCAGAGAACTGGTACCAAGAAGTAATGTCATTGCTGTGACTATACCTGAAAATGTTGTGCAGAAGCCTTTTCAATTGTTTTATTGGAGTCATTTGGGAAAGTTTGGAAGAGCATTAGAAAAGGCCTAAAATGGTATAAGTAGAGTTTAGTTGGTGATATTGACATGAAATCAGAAGACCAAAATGCTGATAGAAGTGTGAAAAGTAAAGGCTTTGCTCATGATGTTCCAGATGGAAATGAGAACTCATAGAATTGGACTAGAGGGTATACATGTTATATTTTGGCAAATAACTCATCTACATTTTATCCATATCCTGAAACTTTGTGGGAGGCTGATAAGATGATATATTAAGTGCCTTAAATTTCAAGGCAGCACACACATTCAAGCAGTGACATGAGTATTGCTGACTGCTTTTAGCCAAATGTATAATAAGAATAGTAAGAAGAGCAAAAAGTAGAAGATAATGATTTGAAAAACTTGCAGTTTGGCCCAAAAAGAAGTAAAGTTCTGCCCAAGGAGGGTACAATTGCTAAAGAAAACAGAGCCATTAAAAGGAAGTCATGTGGACTGCCACTCTCATCATCATCACTGCTACCCACCCAGGCCCTGGCAGGGTGCCTGCAAGTTTGGTTGTATGAAGCTGCCCCCATCTTGGGACACCCTCAAAGGGCTGGGATCCAGGGACAGTGTGCCTGCAGGATTGCCACCACCACCATCTCAGGGCACAGCTGCCTCTGTCTGGGGACACCATCCAGGACCTGGATGGTGTCAGGATTCCTGCGTGTTTAACTGTACCTGAGATCTTTCGGCTGGGTGTGCTATTGACCACCATCTTGCTGATTTTTTGCATGGTCAATCCTATGTGTGAAGGCATCCCTGGTGGCATCTCTGATTGCAAGTTGAAATGGCATTGAGATCTTGGGACTGCAGCATAAAGGAGCCTGGGGAATCTGAAACTCAGATTCATCAGATTTTAGTTGAGTCTGTGTGGGCTGGTCTGGGCCTGAAAATCCTGTGGAAAGTTGGAGACTGAAGGCATTTCACTTGGGGGGAGCACAGGTTGAAGAGGCTGAAGAGAGCCAGGTTCTCCCCAGCTCAATGAGTCCTTAAGTACCCAAAGACATACCAGGCTGGCTATAATGAATCAGAAGGCTGTAAAAGTGTAAGAGGGCATCTTTGTATTGGTTCATCCAACCAACCAGTCTGGCACCCACTGAACTGGACCAATTATCAAACTTCAGACAACCCCACCTATCAGTAGAGAAAGAAAACTGAGAAACTTTTGAATGCCAATGGAAACAGTTGCTCAATTTTCCATCCAGGTTTTTTTTTTCTTTTTTCCCCTCTTTCACACATCTCCACCATGTTTGAAACCAAGTATTTTTCATTCATCAGTTTATTGAGGACTGGGATATTTGAATAGTATATTACAGTTTTGTTGTAAAATCTTACATTTTTACTTTTTTTTTTTTTTACTCTATTCATAATAGCAAACTATGGAACCAAACTAGATGCCCTTCAACAGATGAGTGGATAAAAAATATGTGGTACATATACACAAAGGAATATTACTCAGCTTTAAATAAGAATGAAATTATGGAATTTGCCAGTAAATGGGTGGAGCTAGAAAAGAATATCATGCTAAGCAAATAAGCTGATCTCAAAAAACCAAAGGCCAAATGTTTTCTCAGATATGTGGATACTAATTCACAATAAGGTGGGGAGGTCACTAAGGA